>CANXYI011202760.1:0-11815 GCA_948208565.1 Hura crepitans
CCATCAATTCATAAGTAATTCTATTTCACATCATCACCAAAGCCATTAATTTATACCTCAAGCATTATAAACATACATTAAGCATTATTAACATACATCAAGCATTATAAACATGCCTTAACACCCTTACACATCTCTCGACCAACTAGAGGTTTAACATTGACTTCATTTCTTTTCATCAAGCAACCATCATCCCACTCAAATTAACATGTAATTTAGGTAATCACATTAATTCCTTTATACACTACTCAATTTCAACATTTCTTTTCATGTTTAAAGCCAAGAGTTGAATCTTAAAGCCTTAGAGACATGAGATAAGGGCTGGAATTCACATACCTCACAATAATAAGAGACAAATTCCACTCCCTAGGCTTAAAGAACCCCACGGATTTAGCCTTCAAGCTTTGTGCCTAATTCCAGCCCTTCCACGATCACTTTCTCCACCCTTCTTCAAGCATTTTCCCTCCTTGAATCCCCTCAAAAACCATCAATCACATGGCACTAGACCTTAGACATCATAAAAAACCATTTCTAGCCCAAGAACCACCATAAAACCAAGGAAACTCACCTTGGTACCTCTGTTGGGTTGTCTCTAACCAGCAATTTTTGGTGATTTTTGTTTAATTATTGAAAATCCCTTTTCCAGTGCTTCTTCTTCCCTTAGTTTCTAACATGTCAAAGTAAATTTTAGAACCAGAAAGCTATAAAAATGGCTAGAGGAGAAGGAAGAAAATGGCTCCTAAAAGCAAAGCTGGCATCGATTTCGGCAGCCAAAGGGAGAGTTTTTCCTCCCTCTCCTTAGTGGAATTTTCCACTTGTCACCTACCTTAGCCACTTGGCTTGGCTCCCCCAGGCTAGGTGGCAAATTGGTGGGTGGGTCCCAGTAACTCGAACCATCTCGACCCCTCTCAATTTTGCGGTAAACTTCAAAAATTCACCAAAAAATCACATAAATCTCAAAAAATTACACTGTTTATTTTAAAATTCATATTTTAATCCCCTCTACATGCTCATAAATTTTTTTGGCCAAATTCTATCGATAGGGCAGTTTTCAGACTATCTCGATTTGTGTGCCAATCATAAAAATTACGAGAATTCGTAAACGACGTCAGAATCCAAAAATTCTTTCACCAATGAACTCAATGGAATTTTTAAGCTTCAGGGTCCACTATTTTTAGGTCTGTCCAAGCACATTCAGGGTCATCCCCAGCTCAAAAAATTTTTATTACCCTGAGATATAGCTTACAGTCCAAAATGAATTATTAGTTCTGCTTAAATTTTGCATTTTTCCTCAAATTAAGCCCCTTAAAGGTTCATGACCTGTGTCATTGCCTCGATTTCTATGCAAGTGACTCAGCACCTCAGGCACACTTTCCGAGCCCAACGGCACTGTTCACGAAGCCTTAAAGTACGAGTGTTACATTTTTACCCGTTTTACAAAAATTTCATCCCCGAAATTACCTAAAGTAAATAGGTGAGGATATTGAGCCTTCATTTGCTCTTCTAGCTCCCACATAGCTTTTTTGGTGTTATTGTACCTCTATGGCACTTTAACCAATGGTATTGACTTATTCCTCAATTGCTTCATTTCACGTGCCACAATTTGCACTAGTTCCTCCTCATAGCTCAGATCCGACTGTACCTCAATATCCGACGTCGAAATCACATGTGTTGCATCCGACCTGTACCTCCTGAGCATAAAAACATGAAAAACATCATGTATCTGCTATAGCTCAGATGGTAGTGCCAACTTGTATGCTAGAGGTCTAACCCTTTCTATGATCTCATAGGGTCCTATAAACCTAGGACTTAATTTCCCCTTTTTACCAAACCTAAATATTTTCTTCCAAGGAGAAACCTTTAGAAATACTTTATCACCAATCGCATATTCAATGTCTTTTCACTTTAGGTCAACATACAATTCCTGTCTATCAATGGCTGCCTTTAACCTCTCTTTAACTACTCTCACTTTTTATTCAGCCTCTCAAAGCATCTCAACACCCACAATCTTACTTTCTCCAACTTCATTCCAACACAATAGAGTTTTGCATCATTTACCATACAATGCCTCATATGGTGCCATTCCCAAACTGGACTGGTAGCTATTATTATAGACAAACTCTGCCAAAGATAGATACTGATCCCAGCTACCCTTAAACTCAATAGTACAGCCCCACAGCATATCTTCCAGTATCTGTATCAATCTCTCTGATTGCTTGTCAGTCTAATGATGAAATTCTATACTGTAAGCCAGTCTGGTACCTAATGCCTCCTGTAACTTCTTCCAAAATTTAGAAGTGAAGTGAGGATCTCTGTCTGAAATGATAGTCACCGGCACACCATGTAATCTGACTATCTCATCCATATACAATCTAGCCAATCTTTTTGAGGAGTAATCCCTTCTGACAGGGATAAAATGGGTTGTCTTAGTTAATTTGTCCACTATGACCCATGTAGCATCACATTTACCTTTAGTCAAAGGTAAGCCTGTCATGAAGTCTATGGTTACTTTCTCCCATTTCCACTCCGGTATTGCTATAGGGTGCAGTAATCTCGAAGGAACCTGATGTTTAGCTTTCACTTACTTGCACGTTAAACACTTAGTGACATACTCTGCCACTTCTCTTTTCATACTAGGCCACCAATAATGGGACTTCAGGTCTAAATACATCTTTGTGCTCCCATAATGCATGGAATAAGGAGCCTTATGTGCTTCCTTGAGTATCTATAATCTCAGGTCATCTGTACTAGGTACACACAACCTGTTCTGAAAGTACAGGTACCTATCCTCTATTAACTCAAACCTTGTGGCCTTCCCCTTTTTAGCTTTACTTGCCATCTAAACCAATTTGTCATCTTTCATCTACCTTTCTTTAATTTGCTATTTAAAGTCTAGCGTCACTCGTAACTCAACTAATACAGCATCTTCTAGAGTGTACTGCAAGTTGATATTCATAGCTTTCAAAGCCATTATAAACTTCTTACTCAAAGTATCTACCACCATATTATCTTTCCTTGGATGATAATCAATTAGGTAGTCATAATCCTTGATCAGTTCCAACCATCTTCTTTGTCTCAGGTCAGCTTCTTCTAAGTCAATTAGGTACTCAAAGCATCTGCCACCATATTAGCTCCTTCTAAGTCAAAAGGTATTTTGATCTATATATATGTAGCACTTTTCTCCATACAAATAGTGCCTCTAAATCTTCAAAGCAAACATAATGGCAGCTAGTTCCAAGTCATGGGTAGGGTAATTCCTCTCATATGGCTTCAACTGTCTTGAGGCATAAGCCATCACCTTTCCCTCCTGCATTAGTACACACCCCAAACCATTTAGTAGAGCATCACTATACATAATAAAGTCCTTACCCTGTTTGGGTTGAATTAGGATAGGAGCCTCTATTAGCATCTTTTTCAGTTGCTCAAAACTAGCTTGACATTTATCATCCCACTCAAATATCACATTCTTTCAAATAAGTCTAGTCAAAGGAGTGGCAATGATGGAGAACCCTTTTACAAATCTCGTGTAGTACCTAGCTAACCCTAGGAAACTTCTCACCTCTATTACATTCCTTGGTGGTTCCCATTCTGACACTGCTTTCACTTTACTGGGATCAACTTTGATTCCCTCAACTAAAATTATATGGCCTAGAAAAATAACTTCCCTCAGTTAAAACTCACACTTACTGAGCTTGGCATACAACTGTCTCTCTCTTAGGGTCTGTAGCACCACCCAGAGTGTTGTTTATGCTCTTCCTAGCTTCTAGAGTACGCTAGGATGTCATCTATGAACAACACCACAAACTAATCTAGATAAGGCTGGAAAACTCTATTCATAAGGTCTATGAAAGCTATTAGAGCATTGGTGAGCCCAAATGGCATCACCAAAAACTCATAATGCCCATACTGGGTTCTAAAGGTAGTTTTAGGGATATTAGCCTCCTTAATCCTCAGCTAATGATATCTAGATCTCATATCAATTTTAGAAAATACCCCTACCCCTCTCAACTTATTGAAGAGATCATCTATCATGGGCAATGGATATTATTCTTCACATTCATTTTGTTCAACTACTTATAATCACTGCATAACATGAGCGACCCGTCTTTCTTCTTTACAAATAACACAGGTGCTCCCCAAGGAGATTCAATGGGTCAAATAAATCTAACAGTTCTTGTAACTGTATCTTTAATTCTTTTAACTCAGTAGGTGCCATTGGATAAGGAGCAATAGATATTAGACCAGTACCAGGGTATACCTCGATTTCAAAATCTAATTCCCTCTAAGGTGGTAAGCCTGGTAACTCATCAAGGAATACATCGGGAAACTTAAAAACAATCAGAATATGGGCCAAATCAGAATTAGGAGAATTTAGGTTAATAGCATAGGCTAAATACGCCTCACAACCCTTCTGAAGGAGTCTCTGTGCCTTAACAGTAGAGATAAGATTGTTTATAAGACTACTCTCACCATCCACTGTCACTAGCTATCCCTCTGTAGTCTAGAAGGTCAACTTCTTATGTTTACAATCTATCATGGCTTGGTGTTCAGTCAGCCAATCCATTCCTAAAATTACATCAAACTCATTGAAGGGTAAGTCAATCAAATGAATAGAGAATCTATGCCCTTGAATCACTAGAGGGCATTGCCTAGACAACTTACTCACCACCACACACTATCTTATAGGATTACTAACTCTGATGTCTACATCAACATGCTTAGGCTCTAACTACCTATTCCATGCTTGTGCAAAACATACATAGGAATGTGTAGAACTAGGGTCTATCAAAGCCAAAATTGGAACATCAAATAAATAGAAAGTACAAGTTATGACGTCTGGTGTTGCAGCCTCTTCTTTAGCTCTGACGACATACTACCTAGCTAGAGTATGAGCCTCAGTCCTAGTGCCCTAACTAGCATTAGACAGCTCTCCCCTGGCTTACCTTTAACCCTTGCCCTGAGGTGCTACATTAGATGCCTAGGCCTGCGTACCCCCTACTTACCTTTGAGGACACTCTCTCTTAAAATGATATCTGGCACCACACTAGAAACACCCTCAGTGTCGACCTGCTCTACGCTACCCCTAGTGCTTTCTCTAACAAGTGGCACATATGGGAGGTTCATTCCTATTGCCCACTATGCTCGAAGTACTACTAGCTTGAGGAGGCAACCAAGGTCTAATAGTTGAAGCTTGTTCCAACCTCTAGATTTTTACTAGTCTCGCCCCCTGATACCCTATTTGTTGCTGAGACTGTGCCTGAGTCTAACCCTCTCTCTTTTTCTTCCCATCTCCTAATGTTGCACTAGACTGTCCCATAGTGAACTGCCTCTTTTTCTGGAAGAGGTCCCTCTTTTCTTAAACCATTTCTTCCATATCGTTTGCTGCTAATACTAACACAGCAAAATCCCTCTCTCTAATATGAGCTAATTGCATCCTCAGCTGCACATTCAATCCTATTAGAAATCTCTTACATTTCCTCTCCTCATCAGGTATCAATTCCTCAACATACTTCAGGAGTCTAGTAAAGACCTTCTCATATTATGACACTATTCTCCTTCCCTGCTTCAAATCTAGAAATTCTTGTCTTTTTTTATCCTTATAGGAGTTAGGTATATATCTCTTTTTGAACTCCTTAAGGAAAAATTCCCAAGTCAACTCTGCTAGTGTCTTTTATCTCTTAATTGTGTTCCACTAGTTATACGCTTCTTCTTATAAAAGGTAAGTAACACACTGCAGATTCTCCAC
Organism: Hura crepitans; assembly: GCA_948208565.1. NCBI lineage: Eukaryota > Viridiplantae > Streptophyta > Magnoliopsida > Malpighiales > Euphorbiaceae > Hura > Hura crepitans. The sequence goes on from CANXYI011202760.1 coordinate 5,747, forward strand.
CTCACTACAGTTTAACTACTCAAAAACTCTAAAAGTCTAGTCTAACCAATATTCAACTCTAGTAGCATTATCCTCCCTTCCCCCCTAAAAAGTCAACAGCTCCCATTATAACACCCCTACCCATTTCTATCTGAAACAAGTAAGGTGTGTTACTTTCCGCTGAGGTCACCCATCCTTGGATTTCCTCGAGGCCTTTCATTTAACTTTTACCCAAGTTTGACCGACTTTGACCAAACATGCCCTTATGCCATTTCTTATTAATTATCCTCTTATTACTGCCTATTTTAGTCCATTAAAACTCCTAATTGACATTATCAAACAGTTACAAAAAATTGGGCAGCATAACAGCTACCCGGGTAATAAACCCCAAATAAGCCTGAAAGAACACTTCTAAATTCATTTTACAACCACATCCCCCTTCTAGACCCTCTGGTCCTTTAGATCACAACAATCATTAGTAATATACACATCTCATAGATCACAAGATTATAGACCTGTCAGCACACAATCATGAAAAAATAGACTTATACTACTATGCAAAATTGTACATATATATCATGTTCAGTTAACAGATAACCCATAGCCCACAATCTCTATATACATGAGTGCACATATACAAAACTCAAAAAGAAAGATAAAAAGTACAAAAGACTCGACAACAGCTACATTAATGATGTCTGGTGCTAATCGTCGCTCCGTCTATAGCCTACGCATCAGAACAAGGACACGCTAAGTATAAAACTCAGTGGTGGAATAAGCCAAATAAAATATGTCTACCATACATACAAGTAACATGCAACATTCAGTGTATACTCCTGTTCATCTTAACTCTTCTAAGTCCAGTATACTTTTAAGTTCTGTTATTCAGTTCAGACTCAATCTAGTTTATTAATATTAAAGGCCCATGATAGATATATAACTCTTTAAAACACCAGATAGCAGGATTATCTTCTGCAGTGGCCTACATTTTAAACCTAGGTAGCTGCCCCTACCTCACCCGATAGCAGGGATCAGTCCGTAAATCTCTCAATACTAGACTAGTAGATAGCAGGGATTAGTCCATGGACCTCCCAATACCTGCAAATCACATCAGCATCGCCAAAGGTGGATAGTAGGGATCAGCCCAGTGGGACCTCCCAATACCCACAAACAACCAAATAGGTTGCAAGGATTAGCCCAGGTGGACCTCCCAATACCCTACAGTGCATGGTTTATGTCAGAACCTCAGCAGCTACACCCACCACAACCAACACACAGTAGTATGCCTAAAGAGACCAAACTGCCTAGCAGCTGCTAACGCCTTAGTTGACCGGTCAACCAATCTAATGGATGTCTAACTAATAGGCCAATAACTAGTTTAGACTATATTTCTTATTATTTTATATTCCTAACTCGAACTTTACCATTTGGTTACGTTTTACAACAAAATGCACACAATTGCCAAAATCTTACTTGCGGTTGCAAAGTTACTATTCATTTTGGTAACTTTACGAAACTACTACTATTCATTTGGTCAATTCCATTTTTCTTAATCTCTCATACATTCATCCGTAACAACTTTATTTACCCTCATTGTTTCATACCTCATTTCATGTACCTTACTCACACTTTAAGTTCTACAATCACACCATAAGTTAGGCCAAAATATATCTTACCAATACATTATTAATTCATTCCATATTCATGCCAATTAGAAGACCATTAATACCCATTTTCCTTTTTTACTTTTACACTCTAATTACATGCCATTTCCACACATAACTTTCCATACATAACATTACCCACACCATACCCCATTATGACTACCATTCGGCCTAAACATGCCTACACCTATCCATGCACATTTCTTCCCAATTTAACCTACTAATCTTATTTTTTTCATGCCAATAACATCAAAATGTCCATAGTTTACCAAAGCACCATGCCTACACCTAAAATTACAAAGTTCCATACAAGTTATTTACACACAATTAAAGCATACACATAAGACATATCAAATTTAACTTATTCCATATACCTAAGTTATGAGTACACCCTTTTCTCCACCACCTTTGGCATTGTTCCCTTGGTGTTCCTCACTTTGATGGCCAAACCCTAACATACACAATTCTTTCCTTAGAAAAATCCTCAAAAATAATCTAGAGCTCTAATTTAAAATCTAAAACTATAGAAATGCTTAGAATAGTGTAATCTACCTATACCAAAAATAAAAAAAATGGAATTGGAGCACTTACTCAACAATTTGTCACTATTCACCCAAGTGGTGAATTTCTCAAAATAAGCTCTTTTCCTCTAATTTCTTGGTGGAATTTCTATCTATGGAGGATGGAGGTTTAATTTCCTATATTTTTCATGAAGTTTAAAGGAGAGAGGAGAGAGAAATGAAGAAATTTAGTGGGTTAACTATAGTGGTGGCGTCAGCTTCTCCTTGTGTGGGAGGTTGAAGATGACTTAGGGATATGTGAGGTGGTTCACATGTGTAATGCCTTTTTGTATGATGTGTTGGTTTCATAGGATTGGCCTAAATGGCCACCAAATGGTAAAAATTCATTTTATGTCACTTTTAGCTTTAAAAATTTATAGAAAATTCTCTAGGCCTCCTAAAATTCTCATTTTAGTTTTAAAAATCATTAATTAGTGTAACTAGGGCCCACGTAAAATTTCAAGTCAAAATTCAACAGTTGACTTTTTAGCACTATTCACCCGCAAGAATAAAATATTTAGAAAAAATATTTATCGACCTCAGAAAATTATAATTCCTCTCCATCATACTTAGTGGAATTTTTGAGGTATAGGGTGTGGTATTTTTAGGTCCGTCCGGACACATCCTGAGGTTGTCCCGGCCCAACCTCATTTTATCTCCTCATCCACTATTTCTTGACCCGAAATGATTTATTAGTTTTGCTAAATTTTTTAATTCATTCGTTTTCCCTATTTTCAGGCCCATCAAAGTTTTATGACCAATATGCCAATCATTGGACTCGTAATGATGGCCCGCACAGCGGGGAACATCACTTGGCCCTAGAGGGTATTGTTCATAAGACCTTGAATGTTGGGTGTTACACCTACCTTCCTCAATCTCTCTAGGGGAGTCTTCTGTGGAGGGACTGGTGGTGGAGGTACTAGTGCTAGAGGAGGTAGAGGTGGAGCAACAGTAGCAATAGAGGTATGTCTGAGCAAATTTACTATTTACTATAACAAGGTAGGTGAGGCTTCAGCCTGTTGTTAGTCAGGCATTGGTGGTGGTGGCTATCGTGCAGCATCACAGGGTTCAGGTACAGATGTATTACTTATCCCCTGTATTGTAATTGGTGCAAAAGTAGCCACCTCTGCAGCCCCTCCTTCATGTGCCAGATCAACCATAAGCCTACTGCAAAAAGGGAATAACTTATCAGCCTTGACAACGTAACAGTTTAGAGGAATTGGAAACTTAAATATTTGCACTCATGTACTTAGCCTAGGAACATTAATCTATTCTCTGATACCACAAAATGTAACACACCCTATTGGATTCCTAGAGAAACCCAATAAGCAGTGCCTTTCCTGCCAGGTCACTTATTTTATTACTACTTTTGCCTGAACATGTTTAACCTTTTAATCACATTGCTCTAGAGAATATTATCTGAACCCTGCTATAGACTAGTCTACTCCTATAGTTTATTTAGGTTCATGTCACGATGTCAGATTATTTCATAATGGTATTTAATTACTTTTAGATATTTTCTAAGAATCCGACAGCATAATGGCTGCTCGTTCACTATCCCAAAAATTTTTTATAACCTGTAAACACTTTTATAACATTTAACGCATCTTTTGGACCCCTTCTAATCCCCCAGATATCATTCTATCACCATCAACTATCAACAGCAAAACTCAGGCCTCAGGCCATAACAATCATGCACATAAAGCCTCTGGCTCATAGATCACATACATCCAGCATGCATACACACAATGGTTTGCATGATTATAAACATGAAGTCTGATTATATATATGTATACATAATTACATCCCTGAGTCTTTTTATATACATCATACTCTCTTTCCCACACCCAAGTAGATGAAGTGCAAAACTATACAAATATACATTATCAACCTTCTCAGACTTGTCCTCTAAACTGCCCACACGCTTTAGGAGGCAACGTCCTTATTCTTAGTACTTATGCACCAAAACAGGTATGTTGAGTATAAAATACTCAGTGGTGAATTCAAACATTAAAGCATTATACCCAACAGTTTATTCATGCATAAAACTCCTATTCCTATCTTAACTCGGTATTCAAGTTCAACTTAGAGTATTAACATGTAAAAAAATACCATTTTACCCCTAAAGTGTCTCTATCTATAATTTATCCAGTTAATCACTATAACTTACATAAATTTTTCCTTAGAATCATTATTATTCTTTACATGCATAATCTTTACAGCTTAAATCATTAAGAAAAAATAGTGGAAAAAATTACCAAAATACCCTTATGTTGTAATTTATTGCCTTAAGTATATCTATTTAGTTTATTCAATTATTTTAACTGGCCCAACTTAGGAGACATCCCTAATAGACACTAGATCTAAAGGGAAGAGAAACTAGTGTAGTGGTCCCCATTCTAGAACTATGCCGCTACACCGGCTCAATTGCGCTCTAACACCGAAGGTGCAAATAACAAAAGGTTGTCTGCCTAGTAGACTGGTCTATCCAACAGATTAGTGTAGTGGTCATCAAGGACCTGCGCTGCTGCACCGGCATCATATAAATGATTAATGGTAAAGTGGCTATGTCTGCCTAGTAGACTGATCTGTCCAACAAACTAGTACAGTGGCCCTAATGGGGACCAATGCCGTTGTACCGGCCCTGTCTGAAAAGTAGACAATGTAGCAGCTGCTAAAGATCCCTAAGTTGACTGATCAACCTATCTAGTGGGTGTCTAACTAGTGGGCCATTTAACCTCAATCAATGTTCATTTCTTTACTGATTAACTTTTTATAATATTAGAAACTTAAAAATAGATAGTTATGATTTTTATTGCATAGTTAAAATTTAGCCCGATCTAGTATAGCCACAAACAGGCTATACTGGGTGAATTTCAGAAATCTATATTTAAGGATTCAAAAGCCAGTAATTATAACATGCTAGGTTGAATATAATCCCATAAGCATTCCCTAAATCTAAGTCATTTATTGTCTAGAGGACTTAATGGTTCAGGTAATGGTCACTAATAAACAGTTATGGGTTATTTCCTTACTTTATGACAAGCAGTTTAAGGTTCATTTCACCTTATTTCTAAAAGCAGTTTTCACCATTTATTTCATACATTCATAGGCTCGAAGCCAGCCACACTTACGCCACTAAAAAGGCCAAACATAGGCATACATGCCACTATAAATAAACACCTTAATATAGCCATTTTAGGTATATAATTTAGGCACATTATTTATTTACAAGCCATAACCCTTAAAGGCAATTACAAGCCACTTTTCATACCTTATTTCTAGCCAAGTTTAAGTTCATTTTGCATGCCATTTTCTTGACTACCTTTCATGCCATCTTAAGGTACACATTAATTAAGTTCATGCCAATTTTATATCATGCATGACATGTAGATAATCTCATATTACCCATGTATATTAAGCTTGACCACATGCCATACTTATCGTGCCTCCACATGGCACTCATACCTCTCAGCCACTAAGAGATTCATTGCCATTACATGCACTTTGGCATCACTTATCATACATGCATCTTCAACATTACCATGCTTGCAAATATACGCATATATATACCTTATATTATGTATGCCATGCCATTACACAAACCATACATGCTTCGAACATACATCACACACACATGTACATGCTTTGTTTCACTAAAATCACCCTCCATACATGCATTCCTAGGTCAACCTCTAATTCTACCATGATTCACATAGCATACACCTAATATTCATGCCATAACCCATACTCACACCTTTTGGCTACACTCACCCTTCCTACCACTCACGCTCATTTCCATCAATTCAAAAGTAATTCCATTTCACATCATCACCAAAACCATCAATTTATACCTCAAGCATTAT
>CANXYI011202949.1:0-12019 GCA_948208565.1 Hura crepitans
CCTTCAAATGCTCTTTGCTCTCCCAAGTAGCTTCTTTAGTCTTGTGTGCCTCCATAGCACTTTTACCAGTGGTATTGCTTTATTCCTCAATTTTTTAACTTTCTTTGCCAAAATCAGCACCAATTGCTCTTCATATGTCAAGTCTAGTTGTATATAAATTTCCTCTATTGGTATCATATGAGAAAGATTATATTTATATCACCTTAGCATAAACACATGGAATACATCATAGATTTCGTGTAACTCTAGTGTAAGGCTAACCGATAAGCTATCGATCCTATATGTTCTATGATCTCATATAGACCAATAAATCTTACAATCAACTTGCCCTTTTTACCTAATTAGAGTATTTTTTTCCATAGCGATACCTTAAGAACATTTTTTCATGAATTTCATCTTTAATGTCCTTCTATTTTAGGTTAGCATATGACTTCTGTCAATTTAAAGTAGCTTTTAACCTTTCTCTTATAACTTTAACCTTCTCCTTAGCATCTCTGATCAAATGGGGTCCCATGAGTTTTCCTTACCCACTTCATTGCAATAAAATGGAGTTCTGCATTTCCTACCATACAATGCCTCATAGAGAGCCATGTCTAAGCTAGCCAAATGGCTATTGTTATATATAAACTCAACTAAAGGAAAATTCTGATCCTAGATTCCCTTAAACTCTATGGCTTAACTCCTTAGCGCATCTTTAGGTATCTATATGACCTACTCTAATTGCTCATTTGTTTATGAGTTAAAAGTTATACTAAAAATAAGACAACTAACTAAAGTATTATGTTATTTCTTCTATAATCTAGAAGTAAACCTAAGATCTCAATTAGATATAATGGTAAATGGCATGCCATGCAATCTCTTCTATATACAATAGTGCTAGCTTAACTAAGGAATAATCCACTTTAGTTGCAATAAAGTGTGTTGTTTTGGATAGTCAGTCTATAATTACCTATACAACATCACATTTGTTCTTAGTCATAAGTAGTTATATCAGAAAATCAATGGTAATTTTCTCCCACTTCCATTTTGGAATTGCTATAGGGTAAAGCAAACCAAAGGAAATTTATTGCTTATTTTTCTCCTATTAATAGGTAAGACATCGAGCTATGTATTTAGCCTCATCTTGCTTTATTCTTGGCCACCAGTAATATAGTACCAAATCAAGATATATTTTTATGCTTTAAGGGTGGATGGTATAAGGAGCATCAAGTGCCTTCTATAGGATCTATTTTTGGATCCCTTCCACTTTCAGTATGCATAGTTGATCATGATAATACAAGCACCTATCTATCTTGATTTCAAATTCATCAGCCTTTTGCTTTTTGACTTGACTCATTATCTGTAAGAGAGGATTATCTTGAGTTTCTTCATCTTTTACCTAATGAATTAAATCAAAATTCACTTATAACATGGATAAAGTTGTATTATCTTTAGTGTAGTGAAACCTGGAGTTCATTACTTTGCTAGCTACTATGAATTTTCATCTTAGAGCATCTACTACCACATTGGTTTTTCTTAGATAATAATTAATAAGACAATTATAATCTTTTATTAGCTCTATCCATCACCATTGCCTTAGATTTAGCTCCTTTCTTGTGTGAAGGTATTTTAAGTTGTTGTAGTTGGTGTAGACATCTTCAGAGTGAAGACAATTATAGCCAACTCTAGATTATATGCTAGGTAGTTCAGTTTATGTGGCTTTAATTGCCTTGAGGCATATGCTACCATCTTTCCATCCTACATCAATACATACCTAAGTTTATTATGTGATGCATCATTATATATCACAAAATCTTTCCCTGACTCAAGTTGTATGAGGATGGGAGCTTCAGTCAACATTGCCTTTAGCTTATCAAAGCTTGCTTGGCATCTATCATCCCATACAAATTTCACATCATTTAGTAGTAACCACATCATTAGAGATTCAATCATAGAAAATCACTTAACAAATCTTCTATAATAAGCAGCTAATCCTAAGAAGCTTCGAATCTCTGTCACATTTGTAGGAGGCTTCCACTCTAATACTGCTTTAGTTTTTCTCAACTTTACTTTGATACCCTTAGTTGAGGCAATATGGCCTAGGAATCCTACTTTATTGACTAAAGCTCACATTTGCTTAGCTTGACATACAACTATTTCTCTTTCAAAGTCTATAGAACTAATCTCAGATGTTGCTCATGTTCCTTCTTAGTCTTAGAGTATACCAAGATATCATCAATGAAAACCATAATGAATTGATCCAAATATAGCTTGAAAATCAAGTTCATTAGATCCATAAATCATGTATAAGCATTAGTAAGTCCAAATGGTATCAGCAAGAATTCATAATACCTATATCTAGTATAGAAAGCTATCTTTAAGATATCAGGCTCATTAATTCTCAACTAGTGATACCTTGATCTCATGTCAATCTTTGAAAACACACTAGCCCCTAAAAACTGATCTAAAAGATCATTAATCCTTGGTAATGGATAATTATTTTTAATAGTCACTTTGTTTAATTGTCTGTAAATTGTATTAACCCATCCTTCTTCTTTATAAAAAGTATCAGCACTCCCCAAGGTTAGACACTTAGCCTAATGAAGTCTTTATATAATAAATCCTATAATTTCACTTTTAATTCTTTTAGTGTTGTAGGTGCTATCCGATATGGGGTAATAAAGATAGGTGTTGTACCATTATATACTTCAATTTCAAAGACAAGTTCACACTTCAATTGTAACCTTAGCAACTTAGCTAGAAATACATCTAGGAACTCTGCTATCACTAGTATCTGACTGGGGTTGAATTTTGCCTTACTTATGTCAACCACATGGTTCAAGTATGCTTCACACCATTTTTGAAATAATCGCCTTGTAATCACTACTGAAATGACATTAGGTAGAGAATTCCATTCAACAACCACTATTACCTCATTCCCATTAGCTGTCTTAATTGTGAGCTTTTTTACTTACAATCTATAATAGATAAATGTTTAAATAGCTAATCCATGCCTAAGATAATATCAAACTCACTAATTAAAGTTTAATGAGGTCTATTAAGAATACATGCTCCTGAACCACTAAAGGATAATCTCTATATATTTTATTAACTACCACATGTTGTCTAATTGAATCATTAACCATGATATTTATATCCACAGGTTGAGGTTCCAAACCCCTATTTTAAGCTCCTGTAGTGTAGATGTATGAATGAGTGGATCCTAGGTTTATCAATGCTAAAACATGCAACTCAAATAAAAAGAATGTATCTACTATGGCATCTAGTGCTTTAGCTTCCTCTATGGCCCAAATAAGATATTATCATATAGGTACTCGAGCCTCTAATCTCGACTTTTAACTCATGCTAGCTTTATCATTTTTACTCTCCCTTTATCCACTACTAGGTGTAGGCGAATAAGCTTGAAATTCAATGGCATCAGCTTGTTTCTTTAGGTAGTCCCTCTAGTATTACTCTTTCGATCCCCATGTGAAGCACTCTCTATGCTTTTTTACTAATAGACTCCCCAATGTTTTCTACCACAAGTTTTACATGTTGGTGGTGCACTACTAGCTATACACATAGGTGCACTATTGTCCTGTTACCATGACTTAGGCCTGGACTAAGATCCCTAACCTCTCTTTTGTGTTTGGCCCTGCCTTTGGGACTACTATAGAGCCTGACTGCCTTTTTGCCTCTTGCCTGTATATAAGGCTAGATTGGCATGCCTTGGTGTGAAAGGTCTTTTCTTCTAAAAGGTTTCTTTTCTCTCCTTTAGCATTTCTTCCATGGCATATGCTATAGACACTAAGAAGGTGAATTCTCTTATTTATAATATAGCAATTTGCATCTGGATCTCAATGTTGAGGTCCTTTTCAATCCTATTACATCTCTCTATTTCTATATGAAAGAACTTACTTGTATATCTACTTAATATAGCAAAGTCTTTCTCATACTCTGATATAGATCTCTATCCTATTTCATGTCCAAGAATTCATACCTCTTCTTGTCAAGGTACATTTTTGAGATATATCTCTTTTTAAATTCCTAGAGGAAGAATTCCCAAGTCACATTTGTTGTAGCTTTACATTTAGCTATAGTTTCCCACCAATGATAAGCTTCTTTTTATATGAAAGAGATGGCATATATTAGGTTCTCTTATGGGGTATATTGCAATTGCTTTAAGATTCTAAAAGTCCACTCCAGCTAGTGTTTAACTATAGCTACATCATCTTCTAATGTTCTTGCAAAGTCCAATGCCTTCATTTTCTTGACCCTTTCTAAATAGGTTTTCTGCAGTGCCTTGGGTTGTGAAGGCTTTCTTTGAGTTAGTAGTGGTAGCAGTTAAGCAACTGCAATAGCGGTTTGTTTTAGCAAATATATGATCTACTGTAGCAATGCCTATAGAGATTGTGCTTGAGCTAGACATGCAACATCACTAGGCACTGAGGTTGCTGAACAAGTAGGCTCATGAATTATTGTTAATGTATAGCTTGACACATTTTCCCTTCACCTTGTGAGGTATGCTCACTCGTCCTAGTTTATTGTAAAAGAAAATTTTATCAGCCTGAAGTAGTATAGCTTTACCTAATACAAAACCCCAGTCAAATGGCACTATGTATCTTATACCTAAGAATGCCTAGACCCACTCTAATACCACCTAATGTGACACCCCTTACCCGATCCACCACTTAATCCGAATAAGAGATATCATGCTGCTATCTCATTATCTTTTTGAAACTTTACTTGTAATTATATAAATTGACATTTTATTAACATGCATATAGGTTATTTTACTAAATGAATTGTGAGTCATGCCTTGACAAAAAAATTTAGTAGCATAATGGATGTCCAGGTGAAAAACTAAAAATTTAAACTTGCATAAAGAACACTTCTATAATAATGCTCAACCGTATCACATCACACTAAATTCTTTTAATCCTTTAGAATATTGTCATCAACCACATTTTACATATCACCTCAGTCATTACATTATCAAGCTCGAGTATGTATAAGACATACATCTCATATATGCTTTTATTATATGACTTATTTATAATATTTGCAAACCATAATAAGATATATTTACATGGCTGAGCCTAATCCTAATTCTATACATAAGTGCCTCTAAATAAGACTGTATATAAATAACACCAAAAATATATACCCTACCTGTGTTTAACTACTACATTACTATTTGAGGTTAAGCAGCAATCTCATATCTTCTGCCTACGGATAAAAAAAATGACACGTTAAGCATACACTTAGTGTGACACCTCTTACTGGATTCCTAAAGAAACCCAATAAGCGGTGCATTTCCTGCTAGGTTACCCATCTAGAAATTGACCTTTAGGTTCATTTGTTTAACTTTTACCAATTTCCTATTATTTAATTCAGTCTAACTCCAAAATTAGTTGTCTTTTTCATAGCTCAACTTAAATTCATGTGAACCTATTTATGCCAAAAAATGCTCAGTTATAACTATTCAGACTTTTTCCTAAAATTCGACAGCATAACGGCTGTTCGGGTCACTATGCATGTTTTAAGCCTGTAAAAACACTTTAATAAACTCATATTCCATCTCCCAAACCAACCTGGTCCCCCAAATAATCAACCTAACACCACATGTCTATTAGCTCATCAACACAGGCCTCAGACCATAATTAGATAATTCAAAATCTAGAGCCTTAGGCTCACTTACCATAAACATCAAATAAATAAAGCCATACATTCCAAGCAGTCTCATAAGTTACTTAATTACAAAACACTATATACATTATGTATATATATACCTATCCCTTTTATGTGGTACCCATTTCCCACCTAAGTACATTAAGTGTAAAACTGTACACTAATAACATAGCAACCTTGTCAAAACTATCCTCTGAACCTTGACTGCATGTACTACGAGGCTATATCATTATTCTGATTACCTGTGCATCAAAATAGGTATGCCGAGTATGTAATATATTAAGTGGTGAACTCAAGTATTTAAATCATGTCACAAAATTTATTCATGTACATACAGTGATACTATTAGCTAATTCAGATTATTAGGCCAATAATTGAAATATTCATGTTAAAAGACCAAAATACCCTTGCACATGTATATGTCAGCTAACCATCTATTTAATCATTTAAAATCAAGCAAATTATTGATTATGGCCATTTTCAATAATAATTTTAATAAAATCTAATTATCCAGTCAATAAAGTTCATATATGTGAAAATTACCAAAATGCCCTTAGATTTGTATATTGAAGTACCATTCAGATAATTATTTCAAATTGGACATTTTATTATTTTTTTTATAACCATTAATGCATATATTGTTATTAAATTAAATTAACAAGCTCGATTAGATAGATGACACTTTAATACACTAGACCTAGAGGGAACTAAAATAGTGCAGTGATCCACATTATGGACCCCAATTACTGCACCGACCTAATAAACATTATAAGAATCAGTTTGTAAACCTCCCAAATCACATATCCAAATTAATTGCATAATCTAGTCTACCTAGCAGACTGGTTTATCTAATAAACTAATGTAGTGGCCCTCCGGGACTTACGCCATTGCACCAACATAATCAAATAAATAGCACCAAATGTTCAAGTCATAAAATGGTCTATCAAACAGACTAGTACAGTGGCCCTAAAATGGACCTTGATCATTATACCAGCCCTGCCTAAGAACCAGATAGTGCAGTAGCTGCTAAAACCCTAAGTTAACCGGTCAACCCATCTAGTGGGTGTCTAACTAATGGGCCATAACCTCAATTTATGTTTATTTATTTACTAATTAACTTCTTATAATATTCTTGAATTAAAAATAGATAGTTATTATTTTTATCTTACGTTAAAATTTTAGCCTAGTCTAGTACAAGCATAATTAGACAGTTTTAGGCTATTTTCCAATATCATTTTTAAGACTTGTCATACCTAAAATTTAAGTCATATAATCCTTGACTTTATCACACATTGAATAGCTATTTATTATCCAACTACTATCCATGTTTATTTTTGGTTCAGTTAATAGTCAATTTAGATAGTTATAGGTCATTTACATGGTTTGTGATAGTCCTTTCTAGGTCTATTTATTAACCTTTTTCAGTGAAATTTTTACCACTACATTCATACTTTCCATAGGCCTAAAGTCAACATCAATTAGCCATTTAAAAGGCCAAACAATAGGCATATATGCCACTTTATGTCATCACATCAAAATAGCCTTTTTAGGCATATATTTTAGGCATACTACAAGTTATTTTTCAAGTTCACTTTCTAGTTCAAAGTTATGCTTCATTTTAGGCCAATGTTCAAGTTTCTTTCTTAATCCATTACTTGCCTTTTTAAGATACATGTCAAGCATTCATTTTATGCCATGCACATTACATACAATTAGCTAGATTATGTCAAGCCATTTATGCCATTTCATTTATATTATGTTAGGCTTTATTACACATGCTTATTGTATACACCTAGCCAAAGTTTTCATATTATTTTCTTGAACTTAGCTTTCAAGTTCAACTATTCCTTAGCCTTGATCATGCATTTTCATAGTGTCTATTAAACATTTAACCTTTTATCAATAGCTTAAACACATTCATACAAATACATGCACATTTTCATGCCATTTAAGATAGTTTGTACACATTATATGCCTCGACCCCTAATAGAAAACATGCTAGGCATGCTCTAAACAACCTAACCATAAAATCATTCATTCTAATTCAACACCATAGCCATACATTAGCACTTAAAATGACCTTAACTATCACACACACACACACACACACACACACATGTATAACCCCAAACCTCTTGGCTACTAATAATCCAACATCCTCACAAGTTCATTTCCATCAAAGCCAATTAAATTAGTATTCAAATAAGCCATATACTACAACACTTCAATTTAGCTACCTATTTAAGATAATTCTTATTCATAACCTATTCTTAAGCTAAAAAGGAAAGCTATAAAATTTAAGGGCATGAAGTGAATGCTTTAATTCACTTTACCTCAATCACAAGAGAAGGATTTCCCAAACCAATTCAAGCATTTAGAAGCCAAGAATTCTAGCCCAGTTCATAAGCCAAATTGCATTCCAATTCCCTCAAAACTATAAAAACACATTACATTAGGTCCCAAGCAATCATAGGTAGCCATTCCCATTCAAAATCTCTCAAGAAAAATTAATAAAACCATAGAAAGCTCACCTTACACCTTTGTTGCCTTTACTAGAATGCTTCTTGACTATGCTCCCTTAGATGATTTTTAATTAATTATTGAGAGCTTCTTTTCGAGTGATTCACTTTTTGGAATTACCCTAACACATAATGATGAATTTTAGTGAGAAGAGTTTTTGGAAATAGAATAAAGAAGTGATGAAAATGGAGAATGTTCTCCTAGTGTGACGTCAATTCCAGTAAGAGGAAGAAAAAAATTTTCTTCTTTGGTGAGTGGATTTTGCCACTTGGCTATTGTATTTGACAAGTGTAGTGGCCCTTAATCTAGTTAGCATGGTATGAGTGGGTCCGATGACCTCCCGAACCATCCCAAAATAGCTCGATTTTGGTAAAAACTTTGGAAATTCATTAAAAATCATAAGTACCTCAAAGAATTACGTCATTTAATTTAAAATTCCTCATTTAATCCCTCTACATGCTGTAAATTTTTATAACCAAATTCCATCGATAGGGTAATTTTCAGACTACCTCAATTTACTTGCCAACCTCAAAAATTACAAAAATTTGCAAACAACTTCATAATTCAAAAATTCTTTCACCAATGGACTTAGTGGAATTTTTGAGCTTTAAGGTATGATATTTTTGAGTCCATCCAGGCATAACCCAGGTCATTCTTGGCCCGACTCAGTTTAACCCCATAGATCAATATCTTTATAGCTCGAAATGAATTATTAGTTTTGCTAAATTTTTAAATTTTGCCATTATCATCATTTTAAAGCCCCTTGAAGTTTCATGACTAGTGCTGCAACCTCGATTCTCATGTTAGTGACTCAACACCCCGAGCACACTTCCCAGACCTAGTGGCACTATTCACAAAGCCTCGATGCATAGGCATTATACATAGTGGTGAATTTAATGAAACATATATTTTATTGCACGAATATGTATCATACAAATGTGCAAGACATCCCAATCTTATATATGTGTCCTACCATCATTTATATGCTACCATATATTTGATTAACTGATGTAAGTAATAGTGTGTCCAAATTACTATTTTACCAGTTATAATTAACCAAACTTAATTTAATCTTTCATATCTTAATACCATTTAAATGATAGGAATAATTCTTTTATAACCTTATTTTATATTATCTATTTTATCATAAGGCCCATACTTGAAAGAAAACTCTTTAATCATTGGATGATGGGATCTAAATTTCTACAGTGGCTTGCATTATGGACCTCGATAGCTGGACCTACCATAAACTCATCCCATAGCAAGGATAGTCCTCAAGAACTTGTTAATATTAGAATGGTAGGGACAATCCTCACCTAATATCAGGATAGCAGGGATAAGCGCTTTTAAAACTCCCAACATCTATAGCTTCAAATAGCAAGGACAAGCCATTTTAGACCTCTCAACATCTATAGCTTTAGATAGTAGGGACAATGCTCATGGACCTCCCAATGTTAGGATGGTAGGAATTAGCCCTCGTAGACCTCCCAATATCTATAAGTGTGTATAGTTCACATCCAGAACCTCGATAGCTACACCCACTATACAACAAGCAATGATTATTATGAATAAAAGCTATAACGACCCGAAAATCCCAACTCTCATGAATAGTATTTCTCGGGATAAATAGTGCTTCCCGAAACTCGAGTTGGACTAAGTGTACCGATGGGGAGAATTAATTATGAGAGAATTTTGGGCAACATTTTAAGCCAATTCGAAGTCATTTAGATGGTTAAAAATGCTAAAGAACATTTTACAGTAGTGTCTTATGAATAGTGTCATAGGCAAACCTAAACCTTAAAATAATTCAAAAGTTGCTCAAAATAATCTAAAAGTATTATAACCTGATACTTCAATATTCCTAATAGTCCTTCAGGAAGTATTTTTACTTAATTTTTGGGAAAGAAAATATAGTAATTTTATGAGTTTCCTTCTTTTTTCGAGCTCGAGGTTTTAAGGGAATTTGGAAGAGGAATTTATCTAATTCTAGGGATAGAAATAAGGGAATTTAGTTGTCTACGAAGGGAAAAAAATTTTACGAAGTTTTGGGAAAATAATTTTAAAAACTATAGATACTCCTTTCCTTCCCATTCTCTTCAAATCCCTCTATTTCCCTCCACCATTTCCCTTAAAAAGCCGACACACTCCTCCTCCCCTTCTCCTCTATTTTTTCTCCCTCCACATACCAACCCACAATCGAAAATTAGTCCCAATGGACAGAGCTACTTGAGCCGAATCCATAGACACTAAGAAGTCACGATTTGGTGGAGTATCTCAAGAGGAATCTTGATTTGCCTCCTAAGGTGAATAGTGCTCATTTGACATTTGGGTAATTTTCTTTCAGTTTTAATATTTCTCCTAGGCTCCTCGAGTGCCCAAGAGAGTATATATAGGGTTATTTTTATTTTTGTAGTTTTTTTAAAATTTTATATGATTTTTTTAAAAATCAAACCTATTTGTATTTGTAGGCAAAAACTCAAACCAAGCTTCCTAGGGCAAGGAAAAGGCCTAAGAGAGGATTGAGTATCCCTACTGACCTATCTCGATATGTGTAATCGCAATAATTTGAATGAAATGTGGATAAATCTATTATATGCATTTTAACATAGTTTGGCATTTAATGCAATAATAGGTAATAACTGTATTTATTGGCATGAATGAATTATAAATGTGTGTAATGTGATGGCCAAGTATTTATTATGCATGTGTGATGCATATTTATGGTAAAATTAAGTAATGAATGCATTATGTGAGTTTTACGCATTTATTGATGTAATATATAATTAATGTGCACATATGTGTGTGTCAGTAATTAAATGAAGATAGGTGCATTTATGTGGCATGCACGAGATGTAAATGGTAAGAATAGGTGGTTGAATGGTCATTAAATGTTCATATGCATCAATATGTAGCTTTACAGATAAAATGGGCCACTAAGGCATGTTAAAGTGTGTATAACCATATATGGCATATTTGTATTAAAGGACATGATTTGAGTATCCATACATGTTGTATGGTATTAAAAGTGAGTTATGCATGTGATTTTTGTAGCCCTTTTTGCATTAAAAGCTGAAATTTCATATATGTGAGCATTATGTGCATATTTGTGACTTATGTATGTGAATGACTTGGATAGCATATGTGACACCTCCTACTGGATTGCCAACGAAACCCAATAAGTGGTGCACTTCCTACTAGGTCACCCATCCTGAAATTTTCCTTATGGTCCATTCATTTAACTTTTACCAATTTCTTATTATTTGATTTAGTTTAACTCCAAAACTGGTTCTATCTTTTTCTTAGCTTAGCTTATGGTCATACCAACCTATTTATGCCTAAAAATATAGTCAGTTATGGCTATTTAGATATTTTCCTAAAATTCAGAAGCATAATAGACATCTGGGTCACTATCCAAAATTTCAACCTATAAAAAAAACACTTCAATAAACTCATATTTCATCTCCTGGACCCACTTGGTCCCCCAAATGATTAACCTAGCATCATCTGTCTATTAGTTCATTAACATAAGCCTCAAGCCACAATTAGATAATCCAAAAATCTAGAGCTTTAAGCTCATATACCATAACCATCCAATAAATAAAGCCATACATTCACACAGTCTGATAGTTACTTACTATAAAACATAGTCCACATTATATATTTATTACATGATCAGCTACATGGTACCCCTTCCCCTTCTATATATATGAGTGCAAAACTATACACTATCTACATTATAACCTTTTAAACATGTCCTCTAAACTCAAATGCGTGCACTATAAGGTTGTCTGCTGGTTTTGATTACCTACGTACTAAAATAGGTACACTA
>CANXYI011202992.1:0-18389 GCA_948208565.1 Hura crepitans
TTTGTTGTTGATTAATGTGCATGAATCTTGTATTTCAGGTCGGAAGAATCAATGAAGGACACAACACAATCAATGGAGCATGTAGCTGAGAATGAATTGAAGAGTGCTGCTGCCTGTTTCAGTCTCACAAGTGTCAATTGATCAATGAACAGATTCTAGCTAGATAGTGTCAAGATATCAGAGGATCTGGAGAGTACTGTGGTTTCAATTCTCCTTTTTGTTTTTTTTTTCCTTAAATTCTTCCTTTCCCATAGAAGGTTTTTGTCTTTCGAAATTTTCCCTTACATTGATATCATAGAGTAAATCCCCAATTTTGAATATTTGTTTTTATCCATTTGTAGAACTCTGCTATTTTATTATTCATATTATGCTTATAGTTTCTTCTTGTTCTCAATAGCTTTGATGGATTTTTTCGCTGATTTTTATACAACTGTTGTGTTAGAACAGATTTTTTAGAAATGAGAACATGTTCAATTCGGGAATGAGTGTGATATATTCATCAAATATTCATCAAACTACCAAGGAATGCACATGAAGAGTTATGCCAAAACTACCATACTAGTCCAGCAATTTTGGTACGTTATTTAGTCACTTTATATGATGCTTCATACTTTCCTAAGGTTTCCATATTACTGCAATTTTTGGATTGTTCGTCACATGGTCTTTCTGCGAAAATCATCCTTCCAAAGAATTCAGAGAAAAAAGCAATTCATCCTACCAAAATTCAATATTTACATTTCACCAACAAATTCCTTTTCTCTACAGAACAAATCTTTCACACAAAACAGTCTTTGAGTTTTTCAGTCTTTAATTCAAATTCCAATTAATTAAATGAAAAGATGAAAAATCATAAAAGCTTTTGCTCTGAAGTAAAGCTTTTGCACGAACTAACTGAAAAGTGAGAACACAGCGCATTGCAGGCATCGTCTTTATAGGATAACAGTTAAGAGGACAAAAATTGCTCTCCTTCATGTAATATATTTGACAAAAGTTTCAGAATTGTCTTTCTAATAATTCGTAGATAAAGCTCAGTTGAAAAATTAAGAAAAGAACTTCCTAGATGAAGAAAGAAGACCCAAGAACAACTTAAGGGGGCTACAAATTAAAGAAGATTGCACTTTGCAATGCAAGTGAAAAAACATTGATTCTACAAGTTCATCCTTCTGCATTCAGTTATCTATGCAAAAGAAATATTAACTCACTTTAGTAGAATTCACAGAAGCCTGGTGTTGTATGAGCCACAGTATGGACATTTGTGATAATGCCAATGGAAGGGGGAAACTCCTTTCTTCTCACAATCATTACATAGTATGGCCTGCAATCCCTTTCACAATTAAACAAAATAAACGTATTTTTGGAGGATCATGCAAGAAAATATGGGCAAGAGCATCATGAACCTGAGTTTTGCTACAATATTCATCTGGCATTTTCTCTTCAGCCAACAGTGCATCCAACATTTTAAAATACACCTGAAAGACATTCATCAGAAACTTAAAAATTTCCATGATACATGATACTAAAAAAAATTAAAAAGAAAAAATCAAATCAAACTTGCAGGTGAATAGGACCTAAATATAACCACAAAAATGACAAAATCCAAGATTGTCGAAAGACATAAATGTTTTTTAATGTTCTAATTGACCTGTAAATTACTTCTGTGTAGAAGCTTTTGAATTGAAGTCTAGAAATGATTATCTGCCATATTTGTCAACTAAAAGAATTATTAAGCATCCATGGCCATGAGTATGAGCTCTAATCCTTCCAAGTTCACTTAGTATTGAGAAAATTCCATACACCAATTTAATATCAACATTACCAATTAACTTGAAGACAAAATAGCTTTATGATAATACATGATGAGCTTAGCATAACTGTAATCATAACCATCAGTTTAGCTGAACTGCTGAGAGGGAAATGCAGTGAAATAAAAGATAATTGACCTGCATGTCTCCAAGTGACTTGCTACAGATTGGGCATATGTAGTGAGTACATGTGTATTCCTGGCAGCACCAAAACAAGGACCATGAAAAACTGCCTAAATATAAATAGGAACTTCTAAGAAGAGAACTGAGCATTTGAAAGTGAACACCTGAAAACATTCTGAATGCATCAAATGACCACAAGGAAGGGATTTTACAGGGGCGCTGGATGTGAATATGTATTCATGGCAAATTGGGCAGTTCCCTTCTGAACATTTCTCTCTGCACGTGTGCACTCTAAGAGATAGTGACATGCAGGCATTGCAACTCATGCAATGAAAGTAATCAACACCCAACCCCTTCCCTACCCGGCAGAGGTTACAGTAAGGGCAGTGGTAGATTTCCCTGTTAAAGGTGTTCTATGTCAAAAACCTAAATATTTAAACTTAATATATGACAAACTGCACAATCACATGTCAAAATCTAAGATCACAAGCAACGAAATATGATTTTGAAAGAATTTCAATAACAGCTACTTTCGAAGCAGCATTAAATGATATTTCACAATATTAAGCAGCCAATAAAAAGTTCCAGCTATAACAGCATTCTTAATGACTGAGCTTCTTTGTCGTGGCAGCTAATCAATGTAGCAAGAAACAACTGCTACTTTCTTCATAACTTGAGAAAACGACAATCAAAATTATAATTTAAAAGCACATTGTATGCAGGGTAAAGCCATTCCTATCCTGCAGGTGACAGGAAAATTGGTTTAATCAAAGAATTGAAGGAATGCTTTCACATTTTTACCCATGGTGAACCATGATCAATGCAAAACTTATTTTTATCTTCATATGCGACAATTTAACATTTAAGATCATTAGATATAATAACTGCAAACAATACTTTTGACTTCTCATTATTGGCGGTTATGAACATCCATTTCATTTAAGCATTGATGAGACTAAACCATGTTAAATTGAGACTTGAAGTTGACAAATGCTCCTTTGATAAGCTTACATCTACAGCCAAGAATGATTCTAAATCCCTAACATGACAAGTCTAGCATAGCAAATTTTTGTTTCATCAAGTGATTTACAGATCCATACGTTATATAAATAAGTTGAGGCTTGTTTTTGGTGCAACGATTTTACTCGCTGTTGCACTCTGTAGAGTCACTTGAATTAGGTTTCAAAAGCAGTGCATTCTTGTAATGACATTCCAGGAATCCAGAGTAAGCATCCATCATTTGTCTCCTTTCTCAACTGAATGTGTACATAACAGACTGATTCCACAAATATCAAATGTAAAAGACATAGTAAAGGTTTCTAGAATCAAGGAAAAAGCAGCGGGTTGCACTGGAGTTGATATACTTAAAAGCTTACTATGCATTGAAATTTGCCAATTCAAATGAGCTTAGCAACAGAAATTTACGCTAACAGTAAGGAAAACGGAGGTCAAGCTGCATAACCTTCTATCGTCAAATAATTTGCAGATCCTGCAATAGAATCTTGCCATTGATAAATTGTTGCATGAAACAGTTATGCATGTTTTCCCAATCGGTTGAATCACCAAGCATTTCATGCACATCATCTTTGTTATAGCTCTCCTGCACTTTAATTGATGAAACAAAGGGGAGTAACTGAAGAAAGGAAAGAAATAACTTCGAAAAAGAATGCATACCTATCCGTGGAATGATCAGCCTCCTCATCATGGCAACGTATGCATGTATAAAGCTTGTTGCAACAAGGAGTGACAAGCTTACAATTCCTTTTATAGTGTTTGCAACCAAATGTTACTTTGAGAGTGTCACAATATGATGGATGCTGCCCTGAAATTTCTTCTTCATCACTTGAGATGGTTGCATTAATATGAGATTTCCGTTGTTGAACAATCCAACGGCTGAAAAGCACAGCCGGTATTTTATTATTCCATTAATTCATGGTGAACATATAAGAATCACCAAAAGAAAAACCATGAAGACACGGCGTCCGCAAATTCTATGTTGAACCCATTATAGGCATTGACTTCAGGAAATCCAGTCTATGTGGCCGCAAATTTGTAAGCATAGGGTGCCTTCAATTTCAAGAGAGGTTACTCAAGTCATGCAATTTTTTGCCTTTTCTCCTTGTAAGAACTTGTGAAGGGAATTCAGATATCCTATTTATTAAGCTATTGAATTTCCTGGGTACCTAGTTTTATAATTTTGGTTTGTAACGTCAATTCGGTGTGCTAGTTTTTTATGTCCTCACTAAATTGGATGTTGTTCAAAATTATAAAAAGATATAATCAGATAAACCATGCATAAATATTAATCCGGTCAATCATTTTATCTTAGCATCCTTTTCAGGGTTTGATGGTAAATGGCATGTGAAAGATGTCTACCATCTGCAATGAGAGCAGGCTATCTAACTCCTTATGAAGGACCCTGTAATTTTTTCCTATGGGATATGCGTGCATGTCTTTGTGTTTAAAAATAGAGAAAGGTCATGCTTACCTCATTAGCAGGTTCTGGATTATATACGATTTCTTCTGAGGATCTAAGGATGAGTCCCAAGACACCTTTCTTATTGCTGCCTCCAGATCGTCCTGACTCACAGTCAAAAGCTGCTCATGATTCCCAGACGTTGTATTTGATTGAAAAGGCTGACCTGGTTTTTCTATCTTAACTCTGACATCAGTAACTTCATTGCCTCTCTTGCTTTCACCTTTACTGGCTGATTTTTCACATTTTGGATTTTCATCCTCTTGGTTGCCTTTGAAGGCCTTTCCTTTACCATCCAATTTGCAGTTCCCCAACATGTCAATTTTAGAACCTAAGTAATCTTCTTCTGAAAACTCAATGTCCTCCCTGCAAAGGATGTCACCTTGTTTTCCATGTGAACCTTTGGGCAGATATTTCGAGATGATCTCCAATGGATCTGCAGTTGACAGAGTATTTGACTTCTCTGATACACGAACTACATCATGCCCTTCCAACCATTCCCCTAACCATTCATCAAACATCGTGTTCTTCGTTACCTTACACAATAGTAACATCAAGGCCTGGTGTTCTTCTGGTGTTAAGGAGCCAGTCAGCCAGGGTATCAGATCTTGCAATGTTTCAGCTTTGGCTCCCCCTAGCATGAGTCCTATAATCTTCTCTTGTTCTTGGATGGAAAAACATTCTCTAAATAAGGGCCAAAGTTCAATTTCTTCATGATGAATGTGATCAGAAAGTAATCTGTGCATTGATTTGCACTCATTATGGAGTTTCATGCACAGCTGATTGTATTTCAACATTCCGTGGTCCTGCATGCTTAAATCAACGGTAGAAACAGATCTTTGCAATTCAGACAGCTTTTCTAAAATGCGTAACATCTTGTTGAATAGTTTAACTTCAAGCTTGTGGTCAATAGTGTAGGAATTACTAATGTTTTGCACTTTTCCCTTCGCCTCCAGAGCAGGAAAGGCTATTTCATCCTCGGTGGCACTGTGAAAGCGATAACGATGCCACAGGAGATTAAATTGCTTGCTGAACTCCATAAGAAACCCAATGTTTCCAGCCAATCTGGCTGAACCAGAGACAATGTATTCCAAGTCTTTCTTCAGAGCCTTGTGGAAGAAAAAGATGAGGTCTGATGGTTTTGGTTCATCAATAACAGAAGACATAGAACTCTCTCCACCTGGAAATTTGCTAGAAGGTCGAACTAATCTTTTTGTTCCAGGGAAAAATATATGCACATTAACTTCACTAGAATAGAATATCCCATACAACTCATCTTCATAGGATCCTGAAGAAGAATATGAAGAAATCATTTTGCCTTTGTTCGCATAGATTGGTTCTGTTGTACTAGGTCTAAATTCTCCAAAAGGTTGCCGAATGGAGCGCAAGGATAAGCATGGAACAGCTTCTCTGATTTTCTCAGGTATAAATGAGCATCGGCTGTTGAATATGGTTTGCAAGTTCTTTCTGAAATTTTCAATAGAGATTTTACTTGAATAGCTGTTGTGAAACCACTCATATAAGAGAGATGCAAAAGATTCATTGGCTACATTATCTCCCTGATTTATGTTGTGAAGAAGGGAACTGGCTTCATTCTCAGATAAATGAGCTGCAAACCAAGATATTACACACTTTAGCAATCCCAATGGCATCAGATGAAGGCTCATGTACATAAGCTGCTGCTGATTATCACTGCTACAGTTCTCGCTAATGAGGGGAAAGACCTGGTAAAAACCAAACCAAAATTTGTCAAAGGACAATGTTTTGAACACCTGTTAACTTAAGCCTTCTGAAAATTTAAATCAGAAAAATAATAAAGCAAACAATACAGTATCTCTACTTCTTGTAGAGAGCAAAGCAAAAAATAAATTACCTCTACTTCTTGTAAATAAAACCATCTGCTAATGTTGATCAGAAAAGACTTCAGTTCCAGGCAAAGCTTCTCTACAAACTTGCCTGAAGGTAAACCATTTTGAGTATCATGCCGTAGCAATTGGTGTAGAATTTCTATTTGAGTTTCAATAAGCAGCTGTTCACTGGACCAGGTAGACAGGTCCTTGCTGGCGGGTTCTTTTAGCGCAGGGTAAAAGAACTTCTTCAATGCATGGCTGTTTACCAGAAATATTACATTAAGTACATAAAAACTGAACAACTTAACAACAGAAGAGTTCAAAAAAAAAAAGGGACGGATTGTTGTACTTTGAACATAATTCCTCAGAAATACTTCAGCAGCAGTATCAATTACCTGTAGAAGATTATGACATCAGCAAGAAACTTCAGCTGGACTACTACTGAATCTACATTTAAACAGCTCGAGTGAGTACTTTGATATGCCTCTTCCTGTATTTCTTTTAAATCTTTCTGGATTGAACGATGCAAAATGAGGAGATATTTGATGAAATTGTTTCCAACATTGGTTTGGACACAAATTTTCTTCTTCCGTTGCAATTTTTGTTCCAACACATTCGTGAAAAACTGCAATTTAGTTGCACTTTTCATATACATGGAACCATCAAAAGCTTCTTTTTTAAGATTGGTGAAAACCCCAAAAGGGGATCGATCGTTCCTATGAAGCCAGGAAATCACAACCTACAATAGTAATTCAGCATGATCATTAATCAGAAATTAGGTTGAAATGTTGGAATTTAGATCAGGACCTACCTCCCTCAATGATATTTCCTGGGGTACAATTTCTCCAATACAGCGCATAACATCCACTTGTTTTTCTGGAGAAAGGAAGGAGATCATCCATGGCAACAGTTCCTCCAGCAGGATAACAGGAATGCTGTAAAAGAACTGCCACAGAAGTGAACCCTGTTCCTTGGGAGAAAACAGCTGCATGAGCAAAGGAAAAACCTGCAGCTCATCCACAGTGCACCCCATGGTTATAACACTTTTAGCATAAAAAACAGACATTAGTAAAAAATAAGTCATTTAGATTTCAACATGATCGGACTGAATGTTTTTAAGATAGTTGATGGTCTGACATACCACAATCCTGCAAAATTTATTTCTTAATCTTACTACATTTGCCTGTCTATCCTTCTAATCAATGTATGCAAACAAAAAACAATTACTGCTGGAAAAAGTACTTTTAAGAGGAATAAAGCCCAGTTGTAGCAACATGCAAAAAACTAGTAACCATCACTCCTTCAGGTTTTTCTGAATGTATATGCTGTCCAACTGTTTCCGATCCCCCATGAATATACAGCATTCATCTAGCAAGGACCTCAGTTTAAAATCCCCAAGGCCATTCCATTTAATATAAACATAGCACGACAAGTTACCACAACTTTTTAAGCATACATTCCGACATCCCATTTTAACTTTGACAAGTTATGACCATGGTTTTCATTATACTTTTCTTTCCTTTTGAATATTGCTTGCAATTTGCAAGAAGTATACCACTTCTAGATTGATGTTAATATATATGCAGACAGAAGAATAGAATTGAATATGAGAAATAAGAAGTATATTAGACAAAAGGCCATTTTCTAAATTTCCATGAGTGACTAAGCAGGTAACAAAAATACCTGTTTAAGTAATCTTTGAAACATGAAGGAAAGCGGTCCATTTATACAGCAAGGGATTAAATGTGGCAATAAGAAGAAATTGAGTCCAATTTAACCACTCATGTGCTATACAGTACACAAATGGGGAAACAAACAGCTCGCAAAAACGCAAGAAATATAAAATTAATAAGAAGATTGAAGAGCTAGCTAGAATGAGATCAACTGAGACAACATTTGATATTCAACAATCATTTTCAAAGAAAGTAGTGGCTACCTGCTCTTCTTCTTTCGACATGTGCTGGCACATGCAAGAGTAAATGGTAGCAATGCTTGATACAAGTTCTTGAAACGGCTCAATGTTGTCTTTAGGTTCCTCGATCAATGAATCCAAGGAGTGAAAAATAGAGTCAAAGAGGTCTTCTATGCTGTTATGTTCAAGAGAATATGCATGTACAACATTTTTTACATTGACATCTAACGCAAGAAAGATAACCTGCCGCAAGAAAAATCTCGGTAAAACAAGGATAACAAACTCAAGCGAATGAAAAGTCAAAAGAGTTTTAGAGATTCAAATTGCATTCTGTTACAATCCAATCATCAGATGAACATGCTCTGGCTGATACATGTTTGTGTGCCAAGTCAAATATCTTTGATTGATTACATTCCATTAATCACATTTGCAATTATGAGTGTGAGCTTGAAATAGTTGCTATTAAGACACTTGCTATCAATTTCTTTTCCAAGCTCTGGTTACTAACCCAACTCCTAATTCAATTGTTTATTGAGCACATTAAACGGCACTTGTTTACAGTTAGCGCCCTGCTGCTTGTGTCAAATTCCACTAAATAGACTATTTGTCTGCTGAGAAGGTAACAAATTTTATTTTAATTAAGAATAAAGATCCAATTCGATTATACATTTTAATTACTTTCACCAATTAAAAGGAATAATAAAATCAACAAATTAAAATTGAGATTAAAGAGCACAAAAGGCATTGCAAAGGTCGACCTCATCTTCCACGGCAGAGTGATATTTCTGTGCAAGTTTGAGGAAATCAAATCTTCGGCGGAGCTCAACTAAAAGTTCACGCAAGTTAGACAAACTCTCCAAAGCCAAAACCGCCATGCGGTGGAGATCGAAGAGCTCCTGGCGCAATGCGTTGTGAAAATAGACGAGAAAGAGAATAGGAGCATCGGCGAGAGGGACATTGGAGAAAGGTTCGGCCTCCGCCGCCGGCAAAGACAGCGGAGCAGCCATTCCATCCTCCTTATCCGTAGTCGGGCATACTGGAGTGCCTCCGCCGCCCATATAAAATTGAAGAAGGCACCACGAACGGCGAGAGAGGGAGAAGGGTTGGCATTGGAGAGGAAGTGTAAGATATAATAGTCGGATCTATCTGCGAGGTTCTATCGCTTGGGGTATTGGTGCCTCTCTCTCTCTTAGCTCTTAGCTCTAAGCTCTAAAAAAAATGTTTAAATTTTGTTTTATATATTTGCCCCAGCGCTGATTGACAGTTACGTTATACCAAACGGCCAACGGCATTTTTCAAGTTGACAAGTGAATCCCAAGCGCGCCTCTTCTATTTCGCGGGAAAACCCCATTGGGCTTTGCTTTTGATTTAGTGGCCCGACAATTGAATGGAGAATTGAATTGTAAAAATATGAAAAATTTTTAAGTCTCAACTATTTTAATTATAGATGATTACTCGTTGCAGTTTTTTTTTAATATAATATTATTTATATAAAACAAAGCAAAAAAAAAGTGATATAAGCGTTTTATTGGTTTTTTAAGATATTTATATTAAAAAAATTGGTTTTAACTTATTAAAACATTTTTCGCTCCCTTTTCACTTCCATGTATTAAAACAAAAAAGAAAAATAGTCACCTTATTTGAAAGCTTTCTTTGTTACAAAATTTAAAAGGAAAAAAAAATTGCGGACATCATGCAAATTAAAATCTTTACATATTCCACTTTGTATAGATGAAATTATATGACATGGTAGAAGTTTTTTTTCTTAATTAAAGATTTTAGATACATAGTATTTTTAAATATTTTAAAATAAGCTTTTTATTCATTTCATAAATATATTTAACGCGAATTTAGATTAATTAAATTAATAAATTTCGAACATTAAATGACATTTGTAAAAAAAGAATTGAACGCAGTCTCATTTAATTATCTAATCAATTAAATTAGTATTGGTATAATCGAATTCTAGAGATAAAGGTTTAAGAATTAAGAAAAAGAAAAAAGAATAACTCTTGTAATCTCCAATAAAAGACAGGAGGTTGCAGGTCACGCGTCATAAAAGGGTGTGAACTTTAGTTTTATTTGTGAAATAGTATAATTAAGCTTGGGATTAAATAAGATTATGGAATAGATTAATGTTATTTAGAATAACGATTAACAAAAATGTCAACATGAAGCCAAACCCCCCGATGGTAAGCGCATTCGGCGCGTGCCCTGCGTGTGCCTTCTCGTGCTCTGCCTACCTCCCCATGTTTTTCTTTGCCTTGTGCTCATTTGCCAACTCAGTTTTTCTTGCATTAATTAATTAAATCCACGTTTCATCAAAGAATGCATTACTATCTTTTTTACATATAGAGAGAGAGAGAGGAGCAAAAGTTTAAATTTAAAATTTATAATTAATTTTAAGAAAGTGATATGGTATATTGTATTTTTTATAATTTAATTATTTATTATTATTTGATAATAAACGATTAAATTTTAAAAAATATAAATTTAATTATTGAATATCGTAATATATCAAATATATTAATATATTAAATCAACTGTCAACAGTGATTATAATAATTAATAAACAGGAATAAATGGTTTCTTCTTGCAAAATAAAAAGGCTTAATACAATATTCAAATCTATTTACTTGTACAATTCGTGTACTTAGCATTTAGTACGTTAAAATTTTAAGCAGGTTACTGTACATATAGTTAGATGGCACACTGAAGCCACATGCTTTCTTCTTTCAAGCACGTGCCTTAATGCGTTTTAGTGAAAAAAAGCCCAATAAAGGAATTATATGTGTAAAAAGAAAGAGTGCAAGGATCTAAATGATAATAATTGATAAATATACGAGTCATACACAAAATTCATTTTTTCACTATTTAATCTAAACGAGCTTGAAAAATATTTGGAGGATAACGTATTATTTTGCTATTTTACAAAGATGTTAATTTTTTAATAAATAACAAATTTAAAAAAAATTATATATTTTTAAAAATTAACATTTTTTTTGTAAATATTAAGATTAAATGCTACATTTATTGAATAAATTAAAAGAGAAAATTATATGATATACACTAGTTTTAATATCATTTTTTTAAATCTGTCAATAAATTTTTGTTCTTCAATTTTACATTTTTTAAAAAATTTTAATCTAAAAAATACATCAAATTTTTCTAGAAACTTTCTAAAGCTATTTCTCTTATTTTCTCTCAAACTCATGCCGTTTCTAAATCCATACCCAAACCTGTATATCTATTTTTTAAAATATATTAATTTACTCATTTTTTTAATTTTTAAATTTTAAAAAAATCAAATAAGATATTTTTCTATATAACGGTATAACAAGATATACTATTCCAGTATGCTATATTATACTAAGTTACACACTTTTTCTGCATAATGCTATAATAAGGTATATCAAATTTGTAAACCTTAATATACCAAATAGCATACTCTTTTATATAATAGTATAACAAAATATACCAAATAATTATTTGGTATACTTTATTATACCAAATAGCATAATTTATATTTTAGAAATTGATTATTGATAAACACATACCAAAATAAAACAATGATTAACGACAAAAATTCAAAAACTTGTAATTAACAATTAATATTTCCATTTTTTAGGCTGTAAATTTTTCATGTTATATAAATTATTCACACAAAATAATAATTATTATTATAGCAATTAGTAATTGAAGATTTCCTCATAAAATAACTATTCTTATAGAGCATCTCAAATCCTATAAATTTGGTAAAAAAATGACTTGAAAATATTTTTTTATAATATAATTGATAAGGTCTCAACTTATCATGATCAATGGATCCGTCCCATTTGGTCTTGCGTGTCTTATAGACTTGAGCCCATTCAATTATATTTATACACATGGAAGCC
Source organism: Hura crepitans (assembly GCA_948208565.1). Lineage (NCBI taxonomy): Eukaryota > Viridiplantae > Streptophyta > Magnoliopsida > Malpighiales > Euphorbiaceae > Hura > Hura crepitans. The sequence continues at coordinate 12,060 of CANXYI011202992.1, forward strand.
ATCCTCAAATCATGAAACAATTACTTACTACGAGAGCCCTATAAATAGGGACATTTATTACACTTTAAGGTAAATATTATTTAATACTAATGTCACTTTGTTGAAATCTTATCAGACTCTAACTTAAGCATCAGTGTATTCCTCTCGGGCATACCTTGAGGTAATATTCTATTTACAGGTTTAGACGGCCACCTTGCAGGCCTTAGGCTCTCCCACTTACACCTGATCGAAGTTTACCAATAATTTACAAAGAAATTAATATAAAAAAATTTACAAATTTTAATTCAAGAGCACTAAACTTGACATTTAAACAAAATATTTTCATATAATTTTTCAACTTCCATAAAAAGTATTCAATTCAATTTAACTCAAAGAACAATCAAAAGCTAATTAAAATATAACCTCATTAAGTAAATAACACTTATTTTTCAATTAATTCGCATTATATAGCAAATGATTTTACTTAATTAAGCTAAGATTTATTTGTTGAATTTTAAAATATTTTTATTTTAATTTAAAATAGAGAGATTTGGTTAATGATATTTAAAATAACTATATACAAAAATAAATAATGATTAGTTAATAAACACTTTACAAAAAGCGCAAATTAGAACATGCATTTCTTATTTTTGACGGGCCCTTTTGCTTGGCCCTGGGGCTTTTATAAAAAAGAAGTTGGACATAATCCGTCGCTAAAGCCCTTAGTCTGTTTTCGGTCTCCGTTGAATTTGTAACTTGTCAATTTCAATCCATTCTTTTTGAAATTTACATAAATTATTACTCTTTTAAAAGATATTGAAATATATTAATATTTAAAAAATAATATAAAATTAATTTTTAATTTGATAATTTAAAAATTAGTTAATATGATTTTGTGAAAAAATTTAAAAACTAAATCTAAAAATGACTTGACATTTAATAATGATTCGATCATATTATCCTATTCGACCTGTTTACAAATTTATTAAATTTATTTATAGAAAATTAAAGTGTCACTAAGATTATTATTTACTTTCCTTATCTTACTTTAAGCGATCAATTTCACTTTATAAGTAAAAAAAAAGTTCATAAAAAAAAGATATGCGAAAACTATCAAAAAAATAACAACAAAAAAATTAAAAATAAATACAACAAAACTATATAATATATATTTATTGAACAAAATTTATATGATAAATACCAACATAGAAACTAGGGACGCTCATGGAACGGGATAGTTCGGAATTTATTAAATTTCAGTCCCATGTCATGCTTTTAAGAATACTAAAATTTAAACTTCAGTCCCATCTCATTTCTTTAACGAATCGTCCCATCCCAAAACCATTTTTTGAGATAAAACGGGATAAAATTTCGAAACTATAAGACACATCGAAATGGTACGAGTTGAAACGAGATTGGAATATCTCATTTAAAATATATTAATAATATAAAATAATAAAAAATAAATTTCACCTCTATTTCATTTGAATTATAGTGAATATACTTATAAAAAATATAACACATCTTCAAAAAAAAAGAAATCGAATTCAAATTCAATCAAGCTTGTGGTTTTCCTTTGGGTATTGATTCAACGTTAATCGAAAAAAGAAGATAGAATAAATAAGGGAAAATGGGAGTGGGGCGGCTATAAGTGTATGAATATGAAATGCAATTGTAGTAATTAGTAAATGTCTAAATGATTAAATAATAAAGTAGATTACGATTAAAAAAGCTATTTTTATGTTAGATTAAAAAAATATTATACTATTATCAAATATTTATTATAGATAATTAGTTATATATTATTATATAATATAAGGATATTATAAATCTAACATATGTAATTATATAATATATTTAATAAAATATATTGATTCAGGATGTGTTATTTTCGATTCGGATTAATTCGGGACGGATAATCGAGTCGAGATAAACTAATATTTAATTTTAGTCACATTTAAAATTTTAATTTGATTTGGGACTTAGAATGAATCTTTTAAAAAAAATATTTTTTTTTACGATTTTGTGATATTTTGAGGCAATTTTTGGATTCGGTTTGGATTTCTTGTGTCTCATGCACACCGCTAATAAAACTAATGGTATAAAAAAGTTTGAAGGATGCCGAAAGAAGAGATTGATGCTATGTTGCATTGATACAGATATGTGTATCCATATTAGCACGAATATGAGTACAAAACATACAATTTATAAAAAAATAAGTACGAGTACATAGACTTGTCAATTTCTGACACTGCCCTAAAATCCGACTAAAAAAATGACATAGACTCGAAAAAAGCATATGACTCGATTGAAAAATTTAGGGTTAAACCTAACCCAAAACCTGAATGGGTCAATTCTAAATTGACTCAAATGGAATGAGTCACGTGACAACTCAAATAACTCAAATTTAAAAAAAAATATATTTTTAATTATTTTAATTATTAGAATTGAATCGATTTTTTGTAAAAGAAAAAGTAACTCTATCAATGTTATTTTCCTATAGATAAAGAAAATTTAGGTATCGTGAGGATTCAAACAGACAAGATAAAAAAAATTAAACCGTAAATCAAACTAGGCCAACTTATTGGATACCAAAAAATTAATAAAAAATAAAATAAAATTATATATGAGTAAAAAAATTATAAAAATATGTCTTTAAAATTTATGATTATCTAATATGTCATATAAAAAATAATTACACATAAAAGTAAATATAATATAGCACAAAAATATAAAATTAGATAATAGATTATAAGAATAGACTATATAAATCTATATTAAAAAAATTAAATAAAATAAAAATAAATAATAACTTCAGCAGACTAGATTTAATTTGAGTAACAAATGTTTTGTCTAAACTCAAAAAAAATCGCTGGCAAATCGAGTAGGGAGGATAGGTATCCATTTAACGTCATTTTTTCGTTTCTTATCGTTAAATATTTTATCTTAATTTTTATTAATTTCATGTCGACTTCTCTTCTATTAGTATTTCATATTTTTCTTTTTTTTCATCTTTATTTTTTTTGTTGATTTCTGTTTTTAATAATAATAATTGTTTATAATTTTTGAATAAAATAATATTTTTAAAAGAACAAATTATTTTTTAAAATTTTTATGAGTTATTAATGTTTAAAAGTGGCTGAAACATGTTGATATTAAAAAAAAAGATACGAAATTAAATCAATCAACCTGATTTTATGAAAAATGAATCAAATCCAAAGTGACCCAACATGAAAATGGCTTGATCCGAACCCGCCCCGTTTGATAAGTCTACGAGTACGTTATATATTGTTAATAAAAAATTATATATAATTAACAATTATAATATAAATTTATAAAATTGTAAGCATGCTACAAATAATAAAAAAATGTATGTATATACAAATAAGTTTTATTATCAAATATTTAACGTATTATAAACTTATATAATAAAATATAATTTTAATATTTAAAGTTATGTATAGTTTTACACGAATTCATAAAATATATCATGTTAAACTGTCTCTAAATTTGTATATTAAAAAGTACGAATACGCTTATTTGAGAGATTTAAAAGTATTTGGTATGTACTCGAAATTAAAAAATAAAAAATAAAAAAAATTGAATATTGAATGCATACCTTCAAGTACTATAGGCATACCAATAATAAATACGTAGCTGATATGAATACACCACCAATTTAAAAGTACTCGTATCTATCTATAATCTATAATCTGTAATAATATAATAATTGAGCTTTTAAAAGTACTTATATCTATCTATAATCTATAATCTGTAATAATATAATAATTGAGCTTGAAGGAGTCTAATTAATAATGTGGAGATCTCTCAATCAATTTTGTTATTTATTTATTTTCCTATAATTTTAAGATTTTTAACTTTTCTTAAATTTATTTTTTAATTATTAATAATTTTCACTCTTATATAATTAATTTCTTATATTAATACTATCCCTTATATTTCCTTATTGGTAAATAATCCATCAATTTCCCTTTCTATTCACATCTAATCAAATAAATACCTATTGTAAATTAAAACATGCATTAGAATTTTTTTTGCAATAGAAACATTTCATACAAATATTATTAACTAAAAGATATTTAATAAATAAATCATGAATGCTATAAAAAAGATATAATGTAAAATTTATTTGTCATAATATTAATATACTATAAATAATTTTGAAAAAATTATTTATCATGATGTCCAATTTTTATTTTTATACGTAATTGTTGATGATAAAATATAAGTTGAGTTGCAATAGACTACTATTTAAAATATTATCCAAGTATAGTTAGATGTTTTTGAAGTAAAACTATGAGTTTAAATTTAAAGTGTTATATATATATATATATACACAATCAAATGACCAATACCAAGTTTATATTATGACTTGAGAATCTGAATGTACAAATTTAATAATTATTTTCTACTAAACAAGTGTTTTAAAAAAATAAAATGCTCATTTTAATAATTTAATAAATTTAAGAAAATTTAAAATCTTAAAATTTTAACACGATGAAAGAAAATTTTATGCAATTTATTTTAATAATTAATTGATTGATTTTATCTTTCTTTCATTTTGATTTCATTGTTAATTATTAAAAATAATCCTCTATTTCTATGCAACCAAAACAATAATTTAAAAAAAAAAGATTAGTTCATATTATATCAACTCTTTAATTTTATTTTCATGTAAATAATAAAATAAATATACAAAAGAGAAACATAGTACATAAAAATAGGAAAAAATTGATCATCAATTTAAAAGTTATTGTAACATTTGTCTCTTCAATTTTATATACTAAAGAAATTATCTTTTTTGTTTTTTTTATAGATGAAAAGATGAAATTTGATATCTTATAATACTGTAGAAATAATTTTTATTGATAAAATGTCAATTTCAATTTATTAATAATATAGCTTATATTAATATAATTATATCACATTTAAATTTAGAGCTACAATTTCGAAAAATTTATATAATTATACAAAATTCTTTTAACATGTTTAATCTAATTTATATTATAATTAATAATTTTTTTAATAATTTCTATGTCTTTATATTTTTTATGTCCACGTGAAGTGTGACTAATCGACTACTAATATAGAATTCAAAAAAAAAAAAGTAATCTCCCCAACCTCAACCCTCGTCTTTATCTTTCGAAACCTTAGAAAAAAAATGAGTACAAATAAAATTATTTAATAATCTATTAGGAATAAAAACGTTTCTAATAATTTGTTTTAGGGATAATTACAAAAAAAACCCAACTTATAAACCCCAATTCAATTAAACTCCTAATGTTTATTTTTTCCCAATTGAAATCCAAACGTTATAAAACGTTTGCAAACAAAACCACCCGTCTATTGAAACATTAAGCACTCAAGAGAAACTGCTTTGCTGGCATTTAACACTTCTCGCCTAAAGCAATTCCCCACACTCTCCATCTAATTGAGTAGTCCTTTCTCGTCCATGGCATGACTTAGGAAATAGCAAAACCTCTCATCTCTTCTTAATAATGCTTTTCCCCAAATTGAAAACCTGATATCATCCCTTCAAAATCTCTTATTTTCCTTCTTAAATCCCTTAAACTAGTGCTTAATAAACCACGTAAATGGGTAAATGGCGAGGCAATTGACATCTTTCAAGGTTCTATTTCAAAGAAATCAACAAAGCAAGGTAGTAAAAGGTATGATTTCAGACTTTAAATGTTATTTATTGATGATATTGTACTAAGGCAATTAAAGATAGTGACTTTGCAAGAGTTAGGCATTTTATATGAACAATTGGACTATTAATGGGACTAGATGTTTGTGTTACTTTAAGTCTTTACATGCGAGCTTTGTTGATTAGTTTGTAACTTGGAAATCAGAATATGAATGTGTTACTTTTTTTGTTTATTTTTTTATCTAAACAATATCGAACCTTTATTTAGAAAAAATGAGAATACTTTGTTGATGGTTTATATTATTGTTAGTGAACTTTTGTTTTTTTTTTAATTTTCATTTTGTTCATTTTGTCTTTATTATTAGTGTATATAAAATGGAAAATGCTGATATGAGTTTAAGGATTCATTACAGTGGGGTTTTTATGGGTATTAGGAGGAAAAAATATGTTGGGGGAAAAGTGTTGGTGAATGATAGGGTGTATTTATGCGCCATTTTTCTTATAATTTTTCATGCTTTTACATATTTAATTGTGCTAAAATAATAAGAATTGACTTAGTTTGGGTATTTTGGTTATTTTGGACATGTTTTATTAATTTCAAGTCAATTCTGAATTTTTTGAAGGCTTTTTGGAGAATCTACCTAACTGCAAGTGTTAGCCGCTAGTCAAGGCTAAGTGTCACA
>CANXYI011203045.1:0-17584 GCA_948208565.1 Hura crepitans
ATATGTGGTATTAATAATTAATATGTGGAATAATATTCAAGAATTAAATTATACTAATAAAATGAAATAAAATAAAACTGAATAAAATAAATATTTAAGGTAGCTAAGGAAATGAAAAATATTAATGTGTGATTTTATTACCAAGATATGGGATTAATTAAATAAATGAATATTTAAGTTATTATTTGCATATATGGATTAAATAAATGAGTATTTAAAAATCATGTGTATGTATACAAGTATATATGTAGTTTAAGGAAGTTATTAGATAAAAATAGTATTATATCAGAATATAATTGGCAATTATTAAAAATGGTATTTATTAAGTAATGAAATTTATTTATTTAAGTAAATGTGACATGGAATAATGAGTAAAAAATAGAAGTAAATAAATGTATATGTGACAAATTAAAGATTAAAGTAATAATAAATGATAATTAATGGGAAATTGTTGAATAATTAAAATAATGATTGATGGTGATATATAAAAATTATGTTAGATAATTTTAGGGACATTGATTTAATAAAAATTAATAATATATTGTTTATTATTAATAAAAAGAAAATAAGGAATGATAAATATGTGTTGTATAAGTTAAAGGGGGGTCATGTATATTCAGTGTACATGGCATGTGAAAGTGATCATTTCTTATATAGAAGTACAACATGTTATGGGTGAATGTGCATAAATGTTTTACACATAAGAATGCAATTAAATGTGATAATAATGATGACATGAAAATATGGAAATGACAGTAACAAATATACAAAATTATTGATGTGAATGGAATGGATAATTTTATAAAGATGACTTGAGAATGGGAATTATGAAGTTGACTAAATGAATAGTGTTTTGCTCATAAAGTGACCTGTAACTAGGGAATGTGCATAAGTGCCAATAACCATGATACATAAATAGTGTCATAACAATTGAAATGACCTATAACTATGTAAAGTAATTAGTAATTAAGATTTGGCCCATATGATTTAGACACACACTGGATGCGTTGACTGGTCAACTAGGGAGTTAGTAGCTGCTAAGGGTATTGGTCCTCATGGGTTATTACCTATGTGATTAGGTAAGCTAGTGCAGCTATCGAGGTCCTAATATTGGGCCACTACACTAGGTTGATGCAGCTACTGAGGTCCTAATATTGTGCCACTACAATAGGTAGGTGTAGCTATCGAGGTCCTAATATAGGTCACTACACTAGGCAAATACAGCTGCCGAGGTCCTGATGTAGGCCACTGCACTAGATAAGAGCATCTACCGAGGTCCTAATATAAGACACAGCACTAGGTGGGTGTAACCCTTGAGGTCTTGATACGGGGCACTACACTAGGTAGGTGTAACTACCGAGTTCCAAAATATGGGCCACTGCACATCTTAGATTCCCTTTTTATCCAGTGTCTTTAAGTGTGTTCTCTCCACTATGGGCCTGAAATAGGATGACATAAAAGAATGTGAATAATAATGATTATGATGAACTTATAATGTACTTGGCATAATTTAAATGTATTATAATGTAACTGGGTGAATTTAATTAGACTACAAGATACACTGGTTAATAAATAATAAGACAGATAAGGAAATAACATAATTACATGCAACAAAGTTTGTTTGTCAAATATGGGCTCCTAAATTTATAAGTTAACAAAAGTAAAGGTTAATAAGAAATGTTTTAATGATCGAACAAAGAACATTGATTGACTAACTTTTATATAGTATAAAAGTTTTTTAATCTCAATCAAATGAATAGAATTATGGTGACAAGAGTAATACATTAAAGAAATCAATGTGGTAAATTAAAATGATTATACAATAAGTGTTAAAAGCAAAAGAATTAAACTAGGAAGTTAAATAAATAACATATTATTTTCATTATGTGAGGTAAATTAATGTAAGAAATAATCATATCATAATATGTCAGTATGTGAATATAATATAGATATAAAGAGAAGATGATGTTTATTCAAACAAGAATATTATTGACTAAAGTAAGCTGACTGAATATGAAATACCAATTACTAAGAGAACTATGAACTCGATTTATATTGTTAATTAGAGAAAGAGAATTTTTATTTATGATGTGAATATATGTTTGAGTTGCTGAGTATATATCAAACCTAATAACTTATAAGTGTTTACATGCAGTGAAATAAAAATGTTAAAAATTGCTAACGTTATCATATTCATGATGTATGTTTGTCTGTATGCATGTTACACATATATTTCATTGAATACACCACTGAGCATCATTGCTTAGCATACTGGCTTTTGCTAGTGAGTAGGCAGTAGACAAGAGTATAAGTTGTAGCTTTAAGCAAAGTAGTGTAGGCTAATGAGTTTCAATCTAGCAACACATCTACACAGGTGAGTAACATTATTAGATTGGCAATCATATATATGATAAATAGTGGGCCCTAGATTTTATGATTTTAGATGGTTATTTGTAATTAAAAATAATAAGTTAAATAAGTTAGTATGATGTCTTTCATTTAGATCTAGCAACTAAATCATGTAAGAGATATCACCTGTGACATTCCTATACTTGAACTTGCTATTGGTTGGGTATTAGGGTGTTACACTCGAAGACCTCCCAATACCCAAGTGTGCAAGGCTCACTAGCAGAACCTCAGTGGCTGGAACCACCATGTCATGTACATAGGCAATAGCCCAAGTGGACCAAAACCCCAAGCAGCTACTAATTCCCTAGTTGACTAGTTAACCTATACAGTGGGTGTCTAACTAATATGGACCAATTCCTACTTACTGATTTTTGTTATACAGTTATAGGTTATTTACCATTACTTGTCATGGCATTACTTTTTCACAATTTTGAGAATATTATCACTTTTATACATTCATCAATTATGAGTTATTTTATAGACTTGTCACTATTCATTTGATCATTTTCATGACCTCAATTCTCAAGTCATCATCATTATGCCATCTATCTCATTTGCATCACTGTCACATACAATTATCATCAAAATTACCATTACCTAATATGAATATCATTACCATCTCTCCGTAACACTTATGCTTGTATTAGTTTATTCAAGACATGTATATGTAATATTCCATGCCAAGTCGCATTTGCTTTATCATAAATGGTCACTTGCACATACATGCATACTTAGCAGACCATTTGACACTTTAGGTCATAGCAAACATTACCAACCATTATTCTCTTTTATTAATTCCACATTACGACCATATTTTATGTCCATTTTTTAGGCTAATTACATTACCTATTCTTATAATAGACAAGCATACATTTTATTACCCCTGTACACACCATTCGGTGACACCATGAACACACATATACACATGACTTTCTTCCATGCCATGCACACATATACGCTCCTAATTTTCATGCTAAGAAAATTACATAGCTGTTACACATTCATATGCATACATACATATAAACATCAACTTCCATACACACTTTAACATATAATTTTGCACACACACTTGACAACATACATATATTACATCAAATTCACATACCTAGGGTGTCAAAACACCCTTTTCCACCACTCTAGGTCTTTGGTTGCTTTTCTCCACCATGATTTCTTTCTTAACCTAACAACATACACAATCTAGGGTTAGAAAATTCCTAAAAGTTCTACATAGCTCTAAATCAAAATCTAACTATATGGCTATACTTAAAATTCTTAGGGCTACCTAAAATTAAAACTAAAAAAATGGGATTAAAGGCCTTACACAACAAAGTGGCACTATTCACCCCTTATTTATATCTCACTTTCTAGCCTTTTTTTCTTAATTCTATCACTTCTAATGGCTTTAAGAGGTTATGGAGGCTAAGAACCATATGAATTTTATAAGGTTTAGGCTTGTGTAGAGAGATAAATGGAAAAAAATTAAAGAAAGAGAAAAGAGAGGGGTGGTGTTAGCTTCTCATGGAGGAAGAAGAGAACCCCTTTTGCCACATATGGCACCCCCATATGTGTAAGCCCTTTTATATTAAGTGGTTTGACTACTCGGATTATGCCATGTGTTAATCTGATGAGCTGTTTTATCCCGATTTCTTTTTAAACTTTAGAAATTCAAAATAATTTCTCTAGACCTCCAAAAATCATTATTTTAGTGCTAAAAATCCCCGATATTACCCATTAAGGACCCTATAAATTCTCAAGTCAAAACTCCCTTGCGAGCTAGGGTTACTATTCACTCACATAATCAAGAAATTCTAAATAAATATCAAATAACCTTAGAATATTAAAATTTCTTCACCAATAGACTCATTGGAATTTTTGAGCTTTAGGGTATGATATTTTCAAGTCTATCTAGGCACATCCTAGAGTTGTTTTTGGACAAACTAAACTAAAGTCACTATTCACTAGTTCTTGGCCTAAAATGATTTTATTAGTTTTGTTAAAAGTTTTAAGTAATTTATTTTCATCATTTTTTTGGCCCATTTAAAGTTTTATGACTAGTACACCCTCTTTTGCCCATAATATGGTATCCTAGCATCTCAGAAGACAATATTCATGCCTCAAAAGTACTATTCAAGAAATTGTGATTTACGGGTGTTACAATGATCCCTATATCTAGTATTTGGATATATGTCTTTTAGATGTGGGCCAAAAATATAAGTGGCATAAATACAACACAAAACCATAAGATGAATAAATAAACAATTATAGGTAAGATGAATACATAAACAATCATAGGTAACAACTTAGTGAATAGCATATAACTTAGCAGTAATGTCATAATTAACCTAATTAATAGACTTAAAACCTAACAAATACATGTAGGCATGTAAAATAGAGTCAAATATGCATAAACATATAAATGTACATAATTAGTCACAAGATAATAAATTAAATTGGTCAACTGGTAATAACATAAGTAATGAACCAATATTAGTGTTAAATGATAGACTTATTTAAATTGCATGTGCATCATAAATGTATGTACATATTTATGTATATTTTATAGAATACACCACTAAGCATTATGGTTAGCACATTATGTTTTCTCAATGAATAAGTTGTAGATAACTTAAGCATCCTCAAGACAGTAGTGCAGTGTATCCTCAATGGCCTCAACTTGGTATAATCTATATTTCTTTTGTTTGATATAATTATATTTAAGGGCACTGATATGTATATACATAGGGAGAGGATCAGTATAGTCATTTATGTATATGTATATATAACTTATCAAAGCACCTTGTTCATCTAAATTTAATAGACAATTACTAGTAATACATAATTATTATATAATGCATGCTTGATATAGAATGATGTTGAAATTGTAATGCTTGGTGTGTTTGAGACATAACTAATGATATTATGTGTTGATTGATTATAATAAAGGGTCAGAAGGATTTAGGTGATTGAGTTTGAGTTCGTGATTATTAGAGAAGTGTTCTTTTTATTGGTTTATTTTAGGACATGTTATCGAATAGCCATTATGCTGCTAGATTTTTGTTAAAATTAAACAGTGGGTCCTTATATTCATTTCCATAATAATAAGGTTAAAACTACACATGGCCTTATATGCTTATGATGGAAACATGTAATAAAATCAGTAGAAAGATAACAATGAATTTGGTTGACATGCCATCTTTTATTTGGAATGGCAATAGTTCGGGTAGGAGGTGACACATTGTGCCATCTATCATTTGGTTTTGGCTACCAAGTCGAGTGAAGGATGTCATAAAAGGTGGTATTAGAGCCTAATTTAGACATTTTTAGGCTACATATGAATGCCATAGGGTTTATGTATACACATATATCACATGATACTACATTGCTTGAGGCTAATATTTTTCCCTTGATATAGATAAAAAAAAGTGAACAAATATCCCATGCTGGTGTGAAAGAGGTAAAAGGTTATGCTTCTACTAATGTCTAGGAGGCAATAAGCTTAATAACATGTACACCTAGTGATGCAGTGTATATAGCACAAACTATATAACCTGCACAACTGGCATAAGTACAATTAGCCTCAATACAATAGATGGTAGACATATTTAGGTAAGTTGCAGTAGCTATCACTCCTCCACCCCTATTGGCACCATGGTAGCCACTAGTGCCACAAGCCAACTAGAAAACTTTCAAAAATTCAAGAGGTTCAAGAAAGGCCTCGATATATATATTTGACTTTAGGTAGCTATTAATCAAATTTAAGAATTCTTGGCATTGGTTTTTGCTATATGTACCATAGAAGATATCTTGAAAGAGAGATAAAAGAACTTTCAAAAAAATAGGTCCTTCATAGTAGACCAAGTGAGCCTAACAAGAAGCAAAAAGGAGGCCCTAACACTTTAGCACCTCAAAATTCAATACCTACTCAGAGATCGAGCCCAGCAAGGCTGTTCATATCTCGTTAGCTATAGAGTCCAGTTGCTAGTACTCCATTATCTATAGCTAGGAGTACTTTCCCAGTGTGTGACATGTGTGGTAGGAGACATAGAGGCATGTGTTAAAGATCAATCCTCAAAATTTGTTACAATTGTGGCTTTAAAGGCCACTATTAGAAGGACTGTCCATTAAGGCAAGATACAGATGACTTCTCTAGGCTCTAGGATTCTTCACCTACTCTAGCTAAGAGCTAAAGGGGTACCAGTTAGAGGCCTTGAGTAGTGACTAGTCAGAGGATTGAAGCAAGAGCATGTTAGTATGCAATCTAAGTCAAAGGAGAGATAGATTTCTTTGATTTTATTGTTATTACCTTCTATTTCTTTAACTCCTCTATTTTGGGATTACTAGATTTAGGATCCATGCACTCTTACACATGCATTACACTAGCACAAGATAGAGTCCTTTAGTTAGAACCCCTAGACATTGAAATCATGGTTAGTGACCTAATAAGACAACATGTGATAATGAACATAGTTATAAAGACTACCCATTAGTTGTCTAAGTATACACTTTCCCCACCAACCTGATAGAACTACCTTTTTAATGAGTTTGATGTCATAATAGGAATGGATAGGTTATCTAGACATCTTGCAATAGTAAATTACAAATAAAAGAGGCTCACTCATCAGACAACAAAAGAAGATGAAATTACAGTAGTAGGTGAAAGTAGTGACAACAAGGAAACTAATCTAGAAGTGTTGTCAAGCCTACCTAGCACAAGTTGTGACACCCCTACCGGACTCCTAAAGAATTTTATAGGTGGCGCACTTCCCACTAGGTCATCCATCCTAGAATTGCTCTAAGTGTGCAATCTTTAACACTTATGAGCTATTTTAGAACTTTATCATATATTGCTTAGATTCTCATCTAACCCTTAAACATGTTCATACATGGTACAATAGACATAGAAAATCCATCTACAAATATTTTACATGTTATAAAAAATTGGGTAGCATAACCGTTGCCTGAGTGACATACCAAATTTTTTTTTTCACCTGTAAAAGCACTTCTATCAACATCAATATCATTCTACCTCCTTTTAGACCCTTCTAGTCCCCCAGTCAACATTAGCACACATCAATCACACATTTCAAACATACAAGGCCTTAAGCCTACAGTTATAAAAATCATCAAGCAAGCTATATAGACAAACCACTTGATTATATATACATCAGATCTATCCTTTATATATACAGACACAAGTAGCCTCTAAGCATGCTAACCTTTACCCTACAATGTTTACATGAGTGCTAACCAATTAGAACAAAGAAAAAAATTCAATAAACCTTTAAAAACTATGTCGCTACACTGTATGATCTTCGAGGCTAGACTTCTTAACTTTGCAACCTGCACACCAAAACACTAGTACACTGAGTATAAAACTTAGTGTTGAATTTAAAGCTTTTAAAATATGTTATATGCTAGGGCTTACATGCAATGATAATATAACAGTCAATATGTAGTGTGTGGGTGGTATACTAGGTAATTCATGCAATTTAGGTGATATGCCATATTTTCACAATAATTACCAAAATGCCATTATTATAATTTCAATTTGATTATTTAAGAGTAACTTGCTATCAATCAAAACCTGTAGATTAATTCCATTTAATTTAATAGGCCTGACTAGATAAACTACACCTAAGACATTAGACCAAAAGGGAATTGAAAGTTATGCAGTGGGCCTTATTTTGGACCCTGACCATTGCACCAGCCTAGTTTGATAGTAGGGATCAGCTCACTTGAACCTTTTAATACCAGACAAGAGATAGCAGGATCAGTCTATAGACCTCCTAATATCTTAAGCAAGTTAACCTCTAAATCATGTTATGGATAGCAGGGATCAGTCCGTAGACCTCCTAAAATCTAGATAATCATCAACATCATCCACTTCCAAAGGATAGCAGGGATCAGTCTGTAGACCTCCTAATATCCAAAAAATCATAGAAACCATCTAGCAACTGCTAATCTCTAAGTTGACCGATCAACCCATCTAGTAAGTGTCTAACTAATGAGCTGTCTAATCTTATTTTAAGCTCATTTATTTACTAATAATCATATTATAATATTTAAGGATGAAAAAAGATAGTTATGAATTTTGTTTAATAGTCAAAATTTGACCTAGACAATTATAGGTCATTTTTGGTCCTATCGAACAGTTATGGGTCAATTTTTCAAAAGTGTTTTGAGTCATTCTCATAGGCATAATTAAAGTCATATTAAGTCTAGTCTAGTCCATTATTTTAGTCCAATAATGTTCATGTTAAATATCCATTTTAAGTATATGTCCCTAAATTAATTTTACGGGACAATTATATGCCATTTTTTATTTTTGTGTAGGCTATTTTAGGTCTAAATTAAGTCATTTTCATGCCATTTTTCAATGCCAATTATACTCATTTCCATACACTTTCATAGGCCTAAAGCCAAGCTCAAATATATACATCAAATTGCCATAAAAGTGGCTTCCATTTAATTTCACATAAACAATACAAATTATCTCAAAATAAAATGCCATTTTCATGCCAAAGCTAGTCCATTTTAAGGTCACTTTTACCAAGCTATTACAAGCCAATTTCAAGTTTATTTGACAAGCATTTCCTAACCTTAAAAGGTATCCCATATTATATACATTTCATGCCTTATTACTCATGCATATTCACCTAATTCATGCCATATGGACATTACACAATCATGCCAAATATGTCATGCCAATCACACACTTACACATGCCATGCCATACCTCCATTTTCACGCTATTCTTACCTTGCATATCTCTCAGCCAATGCCTCCAAATGGCCATGTACATGTTTTTCCCAACATTCAAGCACACATATACATATCTTCACATCATTCAAACATACTTATACACACACAATGCCATTATCATGCTACCTATGCCATTACATACCTTATATATGCCTTGGCCACACTAAGCACACACACACACACAAGCTTTATTCATTAAGTTTATCATCTACACCAAAAATGTCATCACTAACAAGCTAAATTCTATGCCAAGCGTACTTGCCATATACCTAACCTACAACTAAGGCACCTCTCGACCTAATGAAGCCTCACATTAATACTCATAATGCTCACCACATACAATTATAATTCATGCATTTTTCATGTTTAATACCTTATAAGTTATGCCAAAATCACCTTAACAAGCCATATACACATCACACACACTATACATACCTCTTGGCCAAATAGGGAACTTATCCTTCCATTCA
This sequence comes from Hura crepitans, assembly GCA_948208565.1. Classification (NCBI taxonomy): domain Eukaryota; kingdom Viridiplantae; phylum Streptophyta; class Magnoliopsida; order Malpighiales; family Euphorbiaceae; genus Hura; species Hura crepitans. The sequence goes on from CANXYI011203045.1 coordinate 9,642, forward strand.
TTTTTTTTCATTAAATCACCATTCTAATCATTCATTCCATATATAATTAACACAAACACAAGCCTAATTCACCATTACATACACTTTGACATTAAAATCCATCATTTCCATACAAGGTTCTCACACCTATTTCTTATGAATTCCTACATACATGCCTTTAATACTTTAAATTCACTTACCTTTTCAACAGAGGAGACATATTCTTCACTTTAAGCTTGCTAAAAGCCTAATTGCACCTCACTTGGCCTTAGTTTCCATACATGCCACTCTACCTTCAAAAATCCATAAAAAATCCTACAAGTCCCTAAATCAAATTCTAAGGTTATAGGCATTCTTAGAATCACAAAATCCTTTAGGAAATAAATAAAAAAGGAAGAAACACTTACACATCAAAAGTTGGTGTCCAACACCCTTTTTATGTACATTTGCGCTCTCTTGAATTTTCTTAAGATTTAGGGACTCCTATGGCCTTTAATGCATTCAAAAATTAATTCACAATATAATTAGAGGATTTTTGGTGGCAATTGGGAAGAGAAAAGCTTTAAAAAAACCATGAAAATGGTGGAAAGGAGGAGAAGGTAGCATCGGGTGCAAATGAGGGAGAAAGGAAGGAAATGGGTGAGTGGTGGGGTGAGTTGCCAAGTGGACATTTAGGTGTCACCAAGGCCCTTATATAGTGGCTGAGGTGGCATAGGTGGGGCCACATGCCACCCGAGTATTCTGAAATTGATCGATTTTGGTAGAAGCTTTGAGAAATTTTTAAAAATCACTTAGATCTCTAAAAATCATCATATTTATTTTAAAAATCCTCATTTGATCCCATTTAGAGGCTCGTAAAATTTCACAACCAAATTCCCTTGACAGGATAGTTAAACTAATTTCCTCGATTTATGTGCAAAATTTAAAATTTAAGAGAAATTACAAATGACCTTAGAATTCAAAAATTCCTTCACCAATGGACTTAGGGGAATTTTTGATCTTTAGGGTATGGTATTTTTAAGTATGTTCGAGCATATCCTGGGTCATTCTTGACCCAAATTCATATGAGCCTATAGCCCACTAGATTATAACCTAAAATAATTTATTGGTTCTACTAAAAATTAAGCCATTTTCATCATTTCTAAGCCCCTCAAAGTTTCATGGCCAGTATACCTTGGCTTGAGCCTTATGAAGGTGACTCGACACTTCGGGCACACTTTTCGAGCCTCAGAGGTACTGTTCACGGAGCCTTGACTTATGAGTGTTATATGTTAAATGTGTTTTAAATGATGTATAAGGTTTGAATGGTGTTTGAGGCCATGATATGTAAGTTGGCCGAAATGGACAATAAGGCCAACTTTATATATGTATCACTTGAGTGAAAATTAGTTATGAAAAATGCTAAGTGATGACTAAAAATGAGAATGTGTAAGGATTGTGAAATGGTGTTAGATAGTAATATGTAAAGTTATATATAAGTGTCATTATGCCCATAATGCATGAATGTTATATTATTTTTCGTGGTATGAACATGTATGTAATAATGCACATAATTAGTATGTATTATGATGAAAGAGTAATGTATGAGAGGATGTGAGGTTTAAATGGCCGGATGGTCAATTTAGCCATGTAAGCTTATGTTCTTGAAGTAAAATGCATGAATTTGTGTGTATGGAAAATGTGCTTATGGCCGTGTATATATAGTTGATAGTTAATGTAGTTTATGCATAATGTATTTGCATATAAAATCATGAGATGTGGAAATGGTGCACATGTATGTTATACCTATTTTGTTTGGTGATAAATATGATTAAAATCATATATGGATGAAGTTTTAGGTCATAATGTGTTCTATACACATAATGAGTCCATATGAGGTGTTATAACACTAAGTATGCCATAATGTGTGTTTTAATGAACATTTAGGCATATTGTATCTTAGATGTACATATGCTATGAAATGAATGTGAAAATGACAATTATGTAGTGACAAATAACAAATGAGCTGAAAATGGTAATTTTAAAGTGCATATAAGATGAATGTGACTAAAATGCTTGTTAAGGTGTACATGATCACTAAAATGAGATTTATTATGTAATTGTTTAGTTTTCATCGCTTGATGGCTAAAATAAGGAAGTTAAAAGCTATATAAGCATATTTAAGATGGCAAAACTAAAACATATCAGTTTTGGCCCATGTGATGTAACAACTTAGAAATGGATAGGTTGACTGGTCAGCTAGGAGATATAGCAGTTGCTAGGGTACTTCTATGCCTAGATTATGTTATCCAAGGGTTTACTATATGTCTTACCTACATATTTATACTATGATCTTTGGATCCATGTAGGTGCAACCACCGTAAGTCCTATAAGGGCACTACACATTTTCTTATGGGTGTAGCCGTGTAAGCTTGGGTGGGTTTTGCAAACCTTTTCTATACTGGTGCAGCAGTTGTCGGGTCTAAAATATGGGCCATTGCACAATATTAGTCCTGTTATCCATAGGTTTTATAGTTGTCTAAAATAGGCCTAAGGGAATAAAGCAAATATGGAATTTAATCTATAATATGCATAATATCAATGAAAATGGCAGTTTTATTGGAAAGTGCATAATAATGTTAAGTTGTAGTGATAAATGCTTTATTCTTGGTTGTATGCATGCTATGTGTGTGGTGTGGATATATAAGCATTGATGAATGTTTTATAATCACTTTATTGTATGTTATGATTATTATAAATATCATGAAAGATATTAGTTATTCATACTCATGATCATTAATTGTATATAAATTACATGTGGATAATTACTTAAGCACACATTGTTTCATTTACACCATTAAGCATTCACTTAGCGCTTCATTTATTTATGGTGCATAAGTAAGAAGACATTTTGAGATTAAGCCTCAGGACATCAAGCTTATTAAGAGAGGATATTTCTTTTGGTAATGATATGTACATATGGTGTAGTTATGTGATGTATACGTTTGCACTTAATGTTATAAATGTAAGGGAAATGGGCTTAAGTTGTAATAAAATTTATTCTTTTGGATTTCAAAGTTTGTAAACTTTAAAAATTGTTAAAATTTGTGTTATGTTGTATGATATCTCTTCTTGAGGCTAAGATATCTTGATTATGTGATTGTAGGCTATTGGAGTGATAAGAGGATCACATGAAGTTATGGATGTGTGTGGATGTTATAGAAGTGTGTTTTTAATGTGCAGGTTACTATTCAAAAATTTAGGATAATGCCCGGTACAGGCGTTATGCTGCCGAAATTTTGGCACCAGGATTCTCAAAATTTGAATATGTAACTTGATTTGAAAAGGTTTTTGAAAACTTGTATTTTCACAAGTGTAATCTTTTTTATAAGAATGGTTTGAAACATGTATAAGTATGATAGAGTTTAGATATCTCAATTTGTGTGCACTCCTTAGTCGAGCTCAATGATTGGTTGGTGACTGGATTGGGCTTTGGCTTTACATAATGTATGGCATTAACATGATCATACCTCATCTTTATTCAAAACCATATTTCTTATCATATAGCAACATCAAATCGATCATATATAGCTATTATATCTCATAATATCATGCATAACATATGCCCTTTTCTTTTAAACACATAAAGTGTATATAACCTCAATTTCCATTCATTTTGTGCACATAACATATTATCCATTTAAACATATCATAACATAATTAATTATCATAATTTAGATCATTAAGCCAGTCCTTAAGTGAGGGAAGGCTTCGACCATTATATAGATAAGCACAATTGATTACATAATAAAAATTTTTCAAGCCACATCTTTTCCTTACTTATGTCTTATGCTAAAACACCAATTTGGACCTTAAACTTACATCACATACTCTTTGTACCATTAAGGTGACATTAAACTCATATATACCTCAAGTCATGAAAACAATTATGAAGTTAACCAATTAAATAGTTTTAGGCATCAATTATCACAATTATCATCTAATTACTAATTAACATCATAAAAAACAATAACTTATGCCAAATGTATGTTTTGACCAACACCTAAACACTAACTAACAACCATAATCTCACTATGCTAATTAGTTTAAAATCACATTCTTAGCAACATAACATCATAAAATACAAGTTTCTATCAATTAACATACAAAACATATTAACTACATATAACACATAGACACTTTTTCTTCAAACACACTTGGGAACCATTATGCCATATTGAATAGACAAACTAATTAGAGTTTTTTGGACACCAAGAAGCCTTTTACATCTTTTTTTTACCCTTAAAAATGCCTTGGTCACCTTTCTCTGCACAACATTCAACATAACCTTAAACAAAAATTCACATAAATTCATTAACACCTCTAAAATGAAATCTAACTTTAAAAGTGTGCTTTTGGGCACTCCTAAAACCTTAGAAAAATATCAAACTCAAAAGAAAATCCTTTTATCAAAAATTAATTACTATTTACATAAAAATCTTATCTCCAATTTCTTTAAATCAACACTTGTTTTCTTGACTTTCTCTCCATAATCAAGCTCTAATCCACACAAAGTGATGTTTAAAAGTGATTTTGGGGGTGTTAATTTAATGGAGAATTGACAAAGAAAGAGAAAGGAGATGGAAGAATGCCGTTAACTACTAGGGAACTTGGAAGAGGAAGGTGGTTCTATTCATATGTTGACTATTTGGACATTTTGACCCTTTTTATAGGTCAAAGTAATCCAATGGTCAACCTTATTTTCCTCTCATCCAAAGGCCTTAAATAATCCTCCCCTTTTCCATTTCTTTTAAAACTTTTTCCACTCATTTTAATCCCTAATTAAAACTTCTAAAAATCACATAAGGCCTCTTGAAATATGTTTTAAAAGCCCCGAGAAAACTTCTCTCGAAAAATATAAAGAATCGATTATATCAATACTTTATAACTTTGCTTAATTTTTAAAAAATACTTCCTGATGTTTAAAAATTCCAATTCCAATGCCAATAGAGTATTTGAAATATTTAAGCATTAGGTTGTATCGATCCTAAATTTTTCTAATAAAAAAGAAAATATTTTATGGCTCAGTTAAAACTAAGTTATTAATGAGACATTGTCAAAAAATCTTTTCTATCATTTTAACCTTTTAAATGACTTTATTTTCACTTCAAATTTTACCCAATACTATATTATGATTAATACTTCTATTTGGTAACATTAATGTGACCTAGGTCTTAGGAAACACTATTCACATCCTAAGAAGTACTATTTGTAACACCAAAATTTTCGGGCGTTACATTTCTTCCCTTTTTAAAAGAATTTTGTCCTCAAAATTACCTAGTTCAAATAGATGTGGATACTGCTCTCTCATTTAATTTTTGCTTTTTAGGTTGCTTCTTCGATGTTGTGATGCCTTTATAACACCTTTACCAGTGGCACTATCTTATTTCATAACTCTTTAACTTCTCTTACTAGAATCCTCACTAGTTTATCTTTATAAGATAAATCTAGCTATATCTCAACTTCCTTCATTGCTAGCACATGTGAAGGATCTAATCTATATCTTTAAAGCATTGATACAGGAAATATATCATGGATTTGTTGTAACTTTAGTGGCAAAGCTAGTTTATCGGCTATTGGCCCTACATGTTTAGTTATCTCACATGTACCAATAAACCTCAGACTTAACTTACCTTTTTTACCAAATCTCAGAACTTTTTTCCATAGAGATACTTTGAGAAAAACCTTATCTCTAACTACATACTTTATACCTTTCCTTTTTAAGTTTGCACATGACTTTTGTCTATTGAATGCAACTTTTAACCTATCTCTGTAGTATTCACTTTTTCTTCAGCATCTTTAATCAGTTGTGGTCCCATCAGCTTGTTTCACTTAACTCACTCCAACATAAATGAGTTCTATAGTTTCTTACTTATAAAGCCTTATAAGATGCCATACCCTAGCTTGCTTGATGGTTGTTGTTATAAGAAAATTATGCTAAGGAGATGTACTGATCCCAACTCACCTTGAATTCAATTGCACAGCTTCTCAGCATATCTTCTAACACCAAACAAATATGTTTTCATCATAAGAAAATCAACTTAGAATCGAAATCACTTAAGAGCTGTAATTACTCGAGTGACTTTCGTAGATTAGCCATCATTTATAGATGCAATGTCAAACTAAAGTTGAGTCGAGTGCCTAAGGCATTGTGTAACTTTTTTCAAAACCTCAATGTAAACCTCAATTCTCGATCAGATACGATTAAAGACAGCACTCCATACAGTCTTACTATCTCATCAATATATAATTTTTCCAACTTCTCTAGGGAATAAGCCATTCTCACTAGTATAAAGTAAGTAGACTTAGTCAATCAGTCCATAACTACACATACCAAATGACACTTGCTTCTGGTCATTGGTAGCCCTACAAGAAAATCCATGGTGACTCAATCCCATTTCCATTTTGGTATTACTATAGGATAAAGTAATCTAGATGGAACTTGATATTTTGCCTTCACTTGCTGAAAGTAAGGCATCTAGTCACAAACTCTATCATATCTCTCTTCATGCCATGCCACTAATAAAGAGTCTTCAGGTTTTGATACATCTTGGTACTACTAGGGTGCATAGGATATGGTGTATTATGAGTTTTCTGAAGAATTTGCTTCTTGACTTCTTCTATATCTGGTATGTATAACCAGCCTTGATAATAAAAGCATCCATTACTCTTAAGCTCAAATTCTATAGACTTCCCCTTTTAAAATCAAACTTGTGATGTTCTTCAACTTATCATATTTTTTTTAAGCATCCTTAACCAATTGTAAAAGATTGGGCTTGACTTGTAACTCAGCTAAAAGAGCTCCATCATCCATGAACTTCATTCTAACATTCATAGCTCTCATAGCTACCATAAACTTTTTGCTCAGAGCATTTATTTCTACATTAGCTTTCCTTAAATGGTAGTTAATAAGGTAATTATAATCCTTAATTAACTCTATCCATCTGTGTAGGGAGGTACTTCAAGCTTTTATGGTCTGTGTACACATAAGACTTTTCTCTATAGAGATAGTGTCTCAAAATCTTCAATACAAAGACTATGGCCGCCAACTCCAGATCACGAGTCAAATAGTTCTTCTCATGTGGCTTTAATTACCTAAAAGTGTAAGCCACTACTTTGCCATCTTACATCAGAACATATCCTAAGTCATTCAAAGAAGCATCATTTTTGTAGTAAAATCTTTCCTTAACATTAGTTGTGTGAGAATCGAAGCTTTAATTAACATTGCTTTTAGCTTGTTAAAACTCTTTGACATTTGTTATCCTAAATGAATGAAGCATTCTTGCATATAAATGGAGTCATAAGTGCTACAATCATAGAAAAGCCCTTAAAAAAGAGTTTTTAGTATCTAACTAAACCCAAGAAACTTCTGATCTTGATTGTGTTTCTAAGTGGCTTCCATTCCATGATTGTCTCTATCTTGCTAAGAGCCACTCTAATCCCATCTGTTAATGTTTGTGTGTCCTATGAAAGACACTTATCAAGCTAAAACTCACACTTGTTGAGCTTGGCATAAAGCTTTTCAAGTCTCAAAGTTTGCAACACAAGCCTAAGATGTTATTCATGATCTTCTCTACTCTTGTAATACACTAGTATATCACATATAAACAACACAACAAACTGATCTAGATAGGGTCTAAAGATCCTATTCATCAAATCCATGAATACTGTTGGAGCATTGGTAAGTCCAAATAGCATTACTAAAAACTCATAGTGCCCATATCTAGTTCTAAAAGCTATCTTGGCCATATTTGCTTCCTTGACTCTCAGCTGATAATATCTTGACCACAAATCTATCTTAGAGAAAACACTTAGTCTTATGAGCTTATCAAATAGATAATCTATCCATGGTAATGGATATTTATTCTTGATTGTCACTTTATTCAGTTGCCAATAATCCATAGACAATCTTAATGATCTATCTT
>CANXYI011203106.1:0-14744 GCA_948208565.1 Hura crepitans
TGTGATCATGTTATGAGATAAAATTTTATATGATTATGCTCTATGTATAATATGCATATAAGCTAAAATAAAAATCAAGGCATGATAATGTTTATGCCAAGCATAAAAATAATGTTTGAAATTGTAATGCCCGTAAATCGAGGTTATGTGAAAAGTACCTCTAAGGCCAAAAAGTGTGCCTGGGAAGCTGATACACCTTCAAGAGCCTTGAGAAAGGGCGTACTAGTCATGAAACTTTGATGGGCCAGAAAATGGGTAAAATGAATTAATTTAAAAATTTCAAAGAATCAATAATTCATTTTAGGCCATAAACTAGTAAATCGTGGCCTCAGATGGACTTGGGTTGAGAATGACTCGGGATGTGCCCGAACATACCTAAAAATATCATACCTTGAAGGTAAAAAATTTCACTGAATTTATTAGTGAATGAATTTTAATTTTTTATGGTTGTTCAATAATTTTTTAAAAATTTTCAAATTTCTGAGGAATTGGTTAACTAATTAGCCGATGGAATTTTGACGTGAAATTTTATCGGCCCATAAATAGGCCTAATTGAGGATTTTTAGAATAAATGCAATGATTTTTTAAGGTCTGAGGGAATTTTAAAATTGCTCGAAGTTACAGCCAAAATCGAACATTTTCGAGGCCCTCGAGTGCCACTTGTCATCACCCGAGGCACCCCACTCATGCATATAAATATTGTGCCATGTGGACTATCCACTTAGAAGCCAAATCACCTAACTCTACCTCACTTTCCTCCTCCCCCTCTCCCTTAGCTGGCCGACACCTTTCTCTCTCTATCCACCATTTTTAAACCTTTTTAAGCTTAATTCCACCGAAAGTTGTCACAAAAAATTCCAATAATTAGGTGTGAAGTGTCCTTTAAAGCTTATAAGCACCATTGCCATTCATTAAAGGGAAGAAAATTCACTAAAAGATGAATTACATATACAAGTTGGCTTAAAATTCAAAAGTTGTGTAAGTGTTATTTCCTTCCTTTTTATCTTAGTTTTGGGTGGTCCTCTCAATTCTAAGAAACCTCATGTTTTTAGATCTAATTTTGAAGCTTGATTAATTTTTTGGGATTTTCCTAAGTTGAGTATGTATTATACAGGCAATAGGAATAATCAAGGAGTACAAAGAAATTAAAGGTGCAAAAGTATGGGAAAAGCTTGAATTGTATATAGGTATCTGAATTTGATATACTAAAGTCATGCCATGTTGATTTTGAATGTGATTTGTGTTGAATTAGTGTATGGAAATCATGGTTTAAATAGGTATTGTGTATGAATTATTGATATAAGCCCAGTTTAATGTTAATTGTACATTATATTGATGATTTGTATGATAAATTTATGGGAAAAATAGGTGGGAGGTCATGAAGTCACCTTGGTCGAGAGGTATGTTATGGAGCCGTGGCATGGGAGTGATGTGTATGGCATGTATATGATAAGATATGATATGTTTTTCATGAAATTGAATGATGTGTATGGGTATTATGGTGAAAAAAGCTTGTAAGTGCATGATTTTAAGTTGGTCGAGAGGGGTTAGTATGGTGTTATGGCATATGTGTAGGTGATAAGGCATGTGCACATAATGTGTATGATAGGAATTATCATGTATGGCATGTGTATGAAGGATATGTGTGTGAAATTGATGTGAAAAATGCATATAGGTGCATGATCATAGTATAGCCGAGGCATGTGCATGATGTATCATGGCATGACATGTATGATATGGCATGTGTGCATGTGTGTGTATGGTAGGATTATGATATATGATGTAGGTGTGTGACTAGATGTGAGAATGTGTATGTGTGATCATAGACAAGTGATGGCTGAGACGTATGGCATGTAAAATGACATGGTATGCATGTATGGTATGGTATGGTATGCGATGTATGTGTGTGGTGTAACTTGTTGAGCATGAGATGTATGACATGTATATAACATGGAATGCGTATGAACATACGGATGAGAAAGTAATGTCCGTGCGTCGAGGCTCTGTGAATACTGTTAGTAGGTTCGGGAAGTGTGTCTAGGGTGCTGAGTCACTTGTATGAGAATATAGGTAGCCACACTAGTCATGAACCTTCAAAGGGCTTTAAAATGATAAAAGAAAGGCAACATTTAAAAATTTGGTAGAACTAATAATTCATTTCGGACTATAAGCTATTGATCTATTGGTTTAAACTGAGTAGGGCTAAGAATAACTTGGGATGTGCCCGGATTGACCTAAAAATATCGTATCTTAAAGCTAAAAAATTCCACTGAGACTATTGGTGAAAGAAATTTTGAATTTCGAGGTCATTTGCAAGTTCTCATAATTTTCGAGGTTAGCATGCGAATTGAGGCAATCTGTAAACTATTCTATTGATGGAATTTGGCTGCAAAAATTTATGAGCATGTAGAAGGGATTAAATGAGGAATCTAAAAATTAACAGCATAATTTTTTGAGGTCATTATGATTTTTAAAAATTTACCAAAGTTTCTACCAAAATTAAGCCATTTTGGGATGGTTCGGGAGGTCGTGGGACCCACTTATGCCAAGTTAGTTGGCCTAAAGGCCATGACACATGTCAAAGCATGGTGACAAGTGGCAAAGTCCACTCACAAAGTGGAGAAATTTTCTTCCTTTCTTGTTGCTAGAATTGATGCCACACAAGTGGACAAAGACCATTTTCACCATCTTATTCATTTTATTCTAGCAACTCATGTCGCCTAAATTCATCCTTATGTGTTATGGTAATTCTAAAACTAGAATCACTAGAAAAGGAGTTCTTAAGAATTAATTAAAAATCATCAAAGGGAGCAAGGTTAGACAGCATTCTAGCAAAAGTAGCAAGATTGCAAGGTGAGTTCTTCATGGGTTTCTTAGGTTTTCTAAGGGATTTTGAATAGGAATGGCTACCTATGACTACTTGGGACGTAATGGAATGTGTTTGTATAGTTTTAAGGGAGTTAAAAAGCAAATGGCATGAAGATTTGAGGCTAATTTTCATTAAAAAAGGGAGCTAGAATTCATGGTTTGAAGGCTTGAAATTGGTGGAATTTTATCTCTTGTAAGCCAAGGTAAGTGAATTCAATCATTCACTTCATGCCATGTGAATTTTGGTGGGTTATACTTGGAAATGGGATATAAAAATGTTGAGTAATTGAGTATAATGTATATCCAAAAGAAGGGATGGTGATATATAGTCTAATTACATGATGAATGAATGCCTTGGATGTTGATTTGATGAAAAGAAACATTAATGATGTTAAAACTCCATATAACTGAGAGCTAAGGAACATGTATGTGTGTGTGTATGAAGCCTAGGTTATAGTTTAAGATTGTCTATAGCTAATTGAGTATGTTTGGGATGTATATTTAGTCTTTGAAATGTTAGAGTTATATGGTATGGTATGAAGGTATGTTGGCCGAAAGGTTGTTTAAGAGCATGTCTAGTGTATGGTTTTATATTTTAGGGGATAAGAGAATATATGTCTATCATTGTGATTAGGTGATGAATAAAGGCATGAATGTGTCATTGTAAATAAGTGAAGGTATAATTGAGAACATTAATAAGCTATGGCCAAGAGTTAGGGTCATGAAAGTGACATAAGAGTGATGGCAATACACACTAAACTTATGCATGTAATAGGCACCACAAAAATTTATCTTTCTATGTCATAATTGGCTTAGTATGGCTTGAATAAGTGTAAGAGATTGGCATGATATGAAATTGGCTAATGAATGTGTGTTGATGAATGACCAAATATCTAGTATAAAGGTTTGAAAAGTAGCATAAATTGTGACTTGAGCTTGAACTAGAAAATGGCTTGAAAAATGACTTGTAATATGCTTAAAAGGGCTAGTATAATGTGATTATATGAAATGGCAAGTATGCCTAGTGTTTGGCTCTTTTAGTGGCCTAATTTATGTTGGCTTTAGGCCTATGGAAAGTATGAATTTTTAGATGAAAACTACATTGAAAAAGGCTAAGAAATGGACCTAGAAATGAGTGTTGCAAAATAAAGAAATGACCTATAACTGTCTAAAATTAACCATTACTTGAACCAAAAATAAACATGGACAATAAATGGCAACTAAATGCTAATTAAATGTATATTGAAACTAAGGATAATATGACTTAAATATTGGTCAACATAGGACCTAAAAATACTTTTTGAAAATTTATCTGAAACTGTCTAATTATGCCTATACTAGATTGGGCTAAAATTTGATTGTGAGATAAAATTTATAATTGACTATTTTTCATTCAAGAATATTTTAAGAGGTTGATCAGTAAAGAAATAAACATAAATTAAGGCTAAAAGCCCATTAGTTAGATACCCATTAGATGAGTTGACTGGTTAACTTAGGGATTTAGCAATTACTACATTATTTGAATTCTAGGCAGGGCTGATATAGCAGTTTAGGTCCATTTTGGGCCATTGTACTAGTCTATTAGATGGACAATCATGTGCCTTTACACACTTGATGCCATTTACCTGATTTTGCTAGTGTAGCAGTGTAGGTCCCGAAGGGCCACTGCACTAGTCTGTTGACAAACTAGCTTGCTAGGCAAACCTAATTATGACATCATTGATCTTCAAATAGGGTTGGTATAGTGGCTAAGGTCCTGAAGGGCCACTATACTAGTCTGTTAGATAGACCACATCATGTCATTTGCACCTTCAATACCATGACTTGATCAGGCCAGTGCCGCAGTCGAGGTCCAGAATGTGAATCACTGCACTAGTTTAGTTCCTTTTAGGTCCAATAGATTGATGTGTCGTCTATCTAGTTAATCCTATTAATTTAATGAAATAAATGACACAACACTATTAATGGTAGATGTTATTGAATTTCATAGATTTTGGCATAATTAACTAAATAAATAGCTAGTGCACATGATAAAAAGGTATTTTGATAATTTTGCATGTATAACCTTTATTATCTCGATAATTCAAGTATAACCTTTATTGACTCAATAATTCAATTATTTGAATACTATTATTGAGAATGGCCTAAATCAATAATTTACTTGATTTTAATTAATTAATATATGATTGGCTATTATGTATATGTATAAGGGTATTTTGGTCATTTGATAAAAATATTTAATCATTGGTCTAATAACTTAAAGTAAGTAATAATATCATTGATAATGGCAAATATTAATAAGATATGGAATTTTAAGATATTATCTGAATGAATAATTAATAATTATACACAAGGGTTGTGTGGTCATTTTAGATAAATGTATTTTTAATTATTGGCATAATAACATGAATAAATTGATATTATCATTGTATATATGCATGACAACAATTGTGACATATTTTAAATGCTTGAATCCACCATTGAGTATTATATACTCAATATACCTATTTTGGTGTGCAAGTAATCTTTATTAGCAGATAGCCTCGTAGTGCATGCAGGTAAGTTCAAAGGACAAGTTAGAAGGTTATTATATAAATAATATGCAATTTTGCACTCAAGTACACAGGTGGGGAATGGGTACCATATAAAAGGTTATAAATATAATGTGGATTATATTTTGTATTAAGTAATTATCAGACTGTGTTAATGTGTGGCTTTGTTTACTGAATAATTATGGTATGTGAGCTTGAGGCTATAAATTTTGGATTATGGTCTAAGGCCTATATTGATGAACTGATAGTGTGATGATGCTAGGTTGATTATTTAGGGGACTAGATGGGTCCAGGAGATGAAATATGATTTAATTGAAGTGTTTTTATAGGTTTAAAATTTGGACAGTGACCTGGACAACTGTTTTGCTGTCGAATTTTAGGTAAAAGTCCAAGTAGCTACAACTGAGTATCTTTTTTGGCATAAATTGATAGGCATAACCTTAAACTGAGCCTATAAAAAGGCAGAACATGATTTAGAGTTAAGTTGAATCAAATAATAGGAACTGGTAAAAGTTAAAAGAATGAACAATGAGGACAATTTCAGGATGGGTGACCTAGCGAGAAGTGCACCTCTTATTGGCTTGCTTCAGGAATTTAGTAGGAAGGGTCACATTTGGAGGTATCAGAGCATAGGTTTAATGTTCCTAGGTAGAGTACATGAGTGCAACTATCTAGGGTTGTATTCCTCTGAACTATCACACTACACGAGGCTAATAAGTTGGTCCTTTTGTAATAAAGATATAGTTGATTAGGTACCCGAAGGAGGGGTCAAGGAAGTGGCTAGTTTTACACCCATGACTATATAAGGGGTAGGTAATGCATTAGTACCTAAACCCAATGATGTTGTATAATAGCCACAACCACAAGTGTCTTGATAATAGTACACAGGAGCATCTCCTGCTCTGGTACATCAGATAGTTGATTTGCTCAGACATACTACTACTATTACTAATCCACCTCTATCTCTTTCTGCTCAGTACCACCTACACTACTATCTCCTCCATAGAAAACCTATTTAGAGAGGTTAAAAAAGAGGGGTGCTATTGATTCTTGAGGGGGAAGAAGATGATACTGCTAGAGCTAAGTACTGGCTAGATAGAACATTTAGAATTTTAGAGCAGTTGAATTGTACAAAAGAAGAAAATTATTAGTGTGCCACTTATCTTCTTCAGAAAGAAGCCTATAATTGGTGAAACATTGTCAGAAGAAGAAAAACACCTATAGACTTGATATGGGAATTTTTCCTTAAGGAGTTCAAGAAGAAATACATACCTAAATCTTATAGGGATAAAAGGAGATAAGAATTTCTCAATTAGAAGAAAGAAAGAAGGATAGTGTCAGAGTATGAGAAAGATTTTACTAGATTGCTCAAGTATACTGAAGAATTTATTCCCAATGAAAAAGAGAAATGCGAGAGATTCTTATCAAGGCTAAATGTAAAATTGAAAATACAGATAACAAACCCTAGAGAGAAAGATTTTGCAGTACCGATGGTAGCTACATATGACATAAAAGAAATGATGCAAGAGAAGAAGGACTTCTTCTAAAGGAAGAGGCAATTCACTATGGGACAGTCCAATGCAGGGTCAGTGGACAATAAGAAAAGAAGAGAGGGATAGTCTCAATCTCAACTTAGACCCCAATCTCAGTAAGGGTATCAGGGGCAGAGATAGGCATAGTCCTAGAGATCTGTACAAGTCTCTACGAGTAGACCTTGATTGCCTTATCGAGCTAATAGTGCTTTTGGCATAACAGGTGACAGAAATGGATCCCTAACATGTAATACTTATCAAAAGAGACATTAGGGGCAATGTCGACTAATTAAAAGAGGAGAGTGTTTTAATTGTGGTTCTAGAAACCATTACAAAAAATAGGGTGTAATGCCTGGACTCCAAGGCTATATAAATAGTGCCACTGAGTTTGGGAAGTGTGCCCGAGGTGCTAGGTCACTTACATGTAAATTGAGGTAGTGACACTGGTCATGAAACTTTAAGGGGCTTTAATTTGATGAAAAAGGCAAAATTTAAAAATATAGCAGAACCAATAATTTATTTTGAACCATAAGTTACCCCTCTAAGTAATAAAAATTTTATGGGCCAAGAATGACTCGGGATATGCCCGGACATACCCAAAATTAGTGGACCCTAAAGCTCAAAAATTCCATTGAGTTCATTGGTGAAAGAATTTTTGAATTCTGAGGTCATTTGTAAATTCTTATAATTTTTAAGGTTAGCACGCAAATTGAGGTAGTTTGAAAAATTACTTTATCGATGGAATTTGGCTGCAAAAATTTATGAGCATATAGAGGGATTAAAATATGAATTTTAAAATAAACAGTGTAATTTTTTTGAGGTTCTTGTGAATTTTAGTGTATTTTTTAAGTTTCCTAAAAAATTGAGATGTGTTGGGATGGCTCGGGGGCTGTGGGACTCACCCACATGTTGCTAGCTAGCTTGGGGGCCCATGACAAGTGGCCAAACATATGGACAAGTGGGTAATTCCACTAAATAAAAGAAGGAAAAAAAATCCTCCTTTTGGCTGCTAGAATCGACACTATTCTCACCTTTGAGAGCCATTTTCTTTTTTTTTCTTCAAGGATTTCTACAATTTCTTGTTTCTAAAATTTAATGTGGTGTGTTAGGAACCTGAGAGAAGAAGAAGTACTAGAAAAGGAGCCTTTATGAATTAAATAAAAATCATCAAAGATTGCTGGTTATAGACAGTCCAGTAAGGGTACCAAAGGTGAGTTTTTTTGCTTTTCCTTTGGTTTTCATGGTGAGTCTTAGCTAGAATTGGATTTTTGTGATGCCTAAGGACTAAGAATAAGTGTGTGAATTGTGTCTAAGGTGGATTGAAGAAGAAAAAGGCTTGAAAAAGGGAGGATAAAGGGATGTGGCAGGCTAAAAGTAAGGGATGAGAGGCCTAAAGTATGGATTCTTCATCTTTGAAGTGTGAGGTAAGTGAATTCAACCATTCACTTCATGCCCTCTCATTTTTCAATAGCTTCTTCCTTGAGTAGAAATGGTTTAAGTCCATGAATTACTTTGGATAGGTGCTTTCTTTGAATGATTATAGCCTATGGCATGATAGAATATGAATTGCATGTTGATTGATGGAAAGAAAGTAACACACATGTAAATTTTGTTGTCAGCTGAGAGGCATATAAGTAGCTAGAATGTTCTTATGGTATTTAAGGCATAAATTAATGGCTATAGCATGGATAGGTAATGGTATTCTTTAGGAATTGATGGAAATATACATGATTGGCATGAGTTGTAAGTGTGGCTGAGAGCTTTTCTTATAATTGCTAGTGTGTATGCCTTGCTTAGTATGGTACTAGATAGTGTTTGAGGCTAGAATTTCATGTGCTTTAGACCTATGATGCATGAATATTGATACAAAGTATGTATATGCATATGTAAGGTTGGCTGAGGTATGTATGGCCTTTGTAATGGCATGGCATGTTTGGTAGGAAGTATACATGTATGGATATATGCTAGTATAGCAATGTACAAGGTGTGTTTATGATAAATGATGTACAAATGCATGCGTTCACAATGAATTCTTTAGTGGCTAAGAGGTATGAAAGCTATGGGAAAGGAGTGGTAAGTATAGCCTATGTAAAAGCCTTATGTATATAAATGTTATGAATTAATGTATATGGAAAGCATGATATAGATTTGGCATGAAACTAAACTAAAGAGTATTTTAATTTGGTATGCCATATAGATAAGAATTTACATGCATAATGACCTTGAGTTTGGCTATAAATGATGCATGGAAAAATGGGTTGTTTTTACCTTTAAGGGCCGTGGTATGTACTTACGCAATGTGCTTAAATGTAGTGTCTATAATGGCTAGTTTGGTGAAATCTTTTGTAATTGCATGTGAGCCTAAGTTTGGCCTTATTTTTGGCCTCAGTTGTGATTGGCTTTAGGCCTATAAATACCTGACATAACTGGTGAAAACTACAATAAAAAATAGGTTAAAATGGACCTGAATGCCTTAGTACAACCTTGCCGTAGTGACCTGTAACTGTCCTAAGTGACCATTACGTGAACCAATAAATCCTCTAAATAGTAATGGCCTAGATTTATGAAATACTTATGGAACTAAACTCAGCATAATATATCATAATTATTGGCACTGGAACCTTTGAAAATATTTTTTTATAATTCACTTGGTACAACTTATTTATGGCCATACCAGACCGGGCTAAATTCCAACTGTGTTGTAAAAATTATAACTATCTATTTTTGAGTTTATAACATTGTAAAAAGTTAATCAATAAAGAAAATGGATATAGATTGAGGTTAAATGGCCTACTTGATAGACACCCACTAGATGGGTTGACTAGTTAATTTAGGGATCCTTAGTAGCTGCTATACTGTTTACTTTTTAGATAGGGCCAGTATAGCGACGTAGGTCCTCATTGGGGCCACTATACTAGTCTGTTGGACAAAAAACTTCCTATCTTTGCCACTAGATGCTAGATTTGATATTACCAATACAGCGGTGTAGGTCCCTAAGGGCCACTACACTAGTTTGTTGGACAGACCAGTCTGCTAGGTAGACACAACCATGCTATCACTGATCATTTACATGATGCCGGTGTGCAGCGTAGGTCTTTGAGGGCCACTGCACTAGTCTATTGGATAAGCCGATCTGTTGGGCATATAACTCTTTGGTAATTACACCTAGGGTGCCAGAATGTGATTAAATCGATGTAGCGGTGCAAGTCTAAAATGATGACCAGTGCACTAGTTTATTTTCCTTTTATATCTAGTGTCTTTCATGGTTGTCTCTTGAGATGGGCTAGTTGAAATAATTAAATAAAGCTATTAAATTTACATATGACTAGGAAGTGCGACACAGGGGCATTTTAGTAATTTTTCCACTGATAGTGTGTAAAGGCTTGAAATGGTATAATTTGTGCATAAAATGATTAATATTGATCTAAAACCATATATTATTTGAGTTATAATGATTAAGTGGTTAATTTATAGACATAAACATCTTAGGGGTAAAATGGTAATTTTGCATGTTAGTACTTTAAGCTGAATCTGGGTAACGAAACTAGAAGAAAATAAGAATATGATGCATGTATAAAATTGCTAGACATGTTTTTAATGTTTGAATTCACCACTGAGTATTTTATTCAGCGTACTTATTTCGATGCATAGGTACCAAGAATAAGGACATCACCTCGTAAAACGTGCGAAGAGTTCAGAGGACAAGTCAAGAAGGTTGATAATGTATACTTGTATTGTTTTTGCACTCTATGTACTTCGGTGGGGAAAAGTAGATATGATGTATTTAAAGTGAACAGGGTTGTAATTATGTATATATATAAACAAACTAATAATCAGTTGTTAATCCCTGTGTGTGTATGAATGCTTTATGTATGTAATCTATGAGCTAGAGGCTCTATGTGTTTCTTGATTGTGGCTTGAGGCCTATGATTGCTGTGTGATAGATGATGATGATAGGATGATATCTAGAGGACTAGAAGGGCTTAGGAGATGTGATGGTGGTCATAGAAGTGTTTACAAGGAGAAAAAATTTGGGATAGTGACTCAAACAACCTTTATGCTGTCGAATTTTTAAGAAATACCCAAATGAGTTAAAACCTCTTGTAATTATATAAATATAATAATATGGACTTAAATGGGCTTTAGGATCTAACAAGGCTGGGTTTGGAGTTAGATAGAGGGGATTAGTACAGTATAAGTAAAAGTTAAACGAATGACTATGGGAGAAGTCAGAATGGGTGACCTAGCAAAAAGTGTATGGCTGATTGGGTTTCTTTGGGAATCCAGTAGGGGGTGTTATAGAGGGTCCTTTAATGAGTCAGGAACATCAATTTTCTACTAATATGATTGATCTACCATTCCATGAGTTAATGTAATACTAGGAATGGATTGGCTGACTAAGCATTAAGCCATAATTTACTGTAGACATAAAAAGTTAACCCTCTAGTCTACAGAGGGCCAGATAGTGATAATAGGTGGTGAGAAAAGTTTTTTTGAATAATTTAATCTTTGCTATTACAGCATAGGGACTTCTTCAAAAAAAGTGTGAAGCCTACCTAGCATATGCCATTGACATGAATACTTCCAACTCAAATCTTTAGTATATCCACGTTGTTTCTAAATTTTTTGATGTATTTACTGACAAGTTGCTAGGTTTACCACTTGAAAGAGAACTTAACTTTGAAATTGAGGCATATCTCGATATAGCTCTAATATCCATTACTCTTTATCGAATGGCACCTATTGAATTAAAAGAATTGAAAAGATAGCCGCATGACCTGTTAGACAAGGTTTTATCAAACCCAATGTATCTCCTTGGGGAGCACCAGTGTTGTTTGTAAAGAAGAAAGATAGGTCGATTTGACTGTGTATTGATTACAAGCAACTAAACAGGATAACTATGAAAAATAAATACCCATTGCCTAGAATTAATGATCTTTTTTATCAGTTAAGAGGTGTAGGTGTATTTTCAAAAATTGATATGAGATCTAGGTATCACTAGTTGAGAATCAGGGAAATTGACATACCTAAAACTATTTTTAGAACCTAATGTGGGCATTATAAATTTTTTGGTGATGCCATTTGGGCTCACTAATGCACCTTTTATAGACCTGATGAATAGTTTTTTTTTCAACCTTATCTGGATCAGTTTATGGTGGTGTTCAGAGATGATATTTTGGCTTATTTTAGAAATAAGGAAGAATATGAACAACATCTCAGGGTTGTGTTATAGACTCTACGAGAGAAACAGCTATATGCCAAGCACAGTAAGTGTGAGTTTTAGCTAAATGAAGTTGCTTTTTCGGGGCACATAATTTCAGCAAAGGGGATCAGAGTTAACCTTAGTAAAGTGAAGGTAGTGTTAGAATGGGAACCACTTAGGAATATGACTGAAATAAGAAGTTGTCTAGGATTAGTAGGGTATTACAGGAGATTTGTGAAAAGGTTTTCTATCATTGCTACTTTTTTGACCAGATTGATCATGAAAGAATGTGAAATCTGAATGGGATGATAAGTGCCAAGAAAGTTTTGAGGAATTGAAAAAGATGTTGACAGAAGCCCCTATCCTAATTCAACCTGAATAGGGTAATTATTTCACAGTGTATAGTGATGTTTCACTTAATGGTTTAGGATGTGCATTGATGTAGGATGGAAAAGTAATAACCTATGCTTTAAGATAGTTAAAGCCACATAAGAGGAGCCATCCTACTCATGACTTGGAACTAGCTGCTATTGTTTTTGATTTATATGTAGGCACTATCTGTATGGTGAAAAATGTTATATTCATACAAATCATAAAAGTCTGAAGGACCTCCTCACTCAAAAGGAGTTAAATTTGAGATAAAGAAGGTGGTTGGGATTACTAAAAGATTATGACTATTTGATTAACTATCACCTGGGGAAAGTAAATGTGGTGGCAAATGCCTTAAGTAGAAAATTCATAGTAACTCTGAAAGACATGAATGCCAGACTGTAGTATACTTTAGAGAATGCTATTCTAGTTGAATTACAGGTGAAACCTAATTTTTAACAACATATTAAAGAGACTCAAATGAAAGATGAGCAGTTAGTTCAAATGGTTAGTAAATTTTAAGAGGGGAAGGCCACAAGATTTGATTTGATAGAAGAGGCATGTCTGTATTACTAAAACAGGTTGTGTGTACCTAGTACAAATTATCTGAGGTTATAGATACTAAGAGAAGCATGTGAAGCTCCTTATAATATGCATCTTGAGAGCACATAGATGTATTTAGACTTGAAATCTTGTTATTGGTGGCTTGTATGAAAAGAGATGTAGTAGAATATGTTGTAAGGTGTTTGACACATCAACTGATGAAAGCTGAACACCAGGTTCCTTTTGGATTATTGCATCCTATAGCAATACCAAAATGGAAATGGGAGGAGGTGACCATAGATTTTTTGATGGGTTTACCTATGACAAGAGGTAAATGTGATACTGTATGGGTGGTAATTATTGATAGATTAATAAAACAACTCACTTTATTTCGATCAGGATGGATTATTCTTCAAAAAGGCAAACTAAGCTATATGTGGATGAATTAGTCAGACTTCATGGTGTGCTGATGACTATCATTTCTAATAGAGATCCTTGTTTTACTTCTAGATTTTTGGAAGGAGCTATAAGTAGCATTAGGCACTAGACTAGCCTATTGTAGTGATTATGTATTTTTACCGGGGACAAGAGTGGTTAGTAGAGTCGCCACTTGGCCTTTGCACCAGGACTCTGATCTTTTATACCAGAAAGGTTCGAAATTTTAGATCTTATTTATACCCTAATAATATGTTATCCACATATATTGTAATTTTTGCCAATCCCTTATCAAACAAGCATGCATTATATTTAAAGCAGTTATGTCACCATTCCATGTATAAGAAGTAAATTATAGTATTTAAGAATACAATAAAGTAAATTGTACATCCATAAAGCAGGTCATTAATTGATTGCTATTTAACTTGACAATTACCCATAATTCCATAGGAATTAGTGGTAATTGCCTAACTCCCATCTCCAGGAGATTGGCCTTTATTAAAATACATTTTGTGTGTGGCTTTTGATTAAGGAAATACAAGTCTATTTTATTAGAAAACACTAATTAGTTATGTATAAAATCATTTGATGTGTAATTAAATAATTAACGAGTAAAATAGGTTATTTACTACCTATTACAATCCCAAAATAAGCAAATAAATATAAATGGTACAAGACCAGAGAAATAAGCTAAAGTCCTAAAACTGGCCCGCTTCAATGTTGTTGGGTCCGTGCGGACCTGGGAGACAAGGATGGTAAGTCCGTGCAGATGTAAGAGGCAATGACTATAAGTCTATGCAGACTTCAGCTAAGGGAAAGCTAAGTCTGTCTCATACTTCCACTTCAATGTGATACCCCATCAACAACTCAGAAAACATTCAAGTCAAATTAGTTAAATCTGAATCATCAACACAAATAATTATTCGAAATCATAAACACGCTGCATATCATGAATGACATGACAAAGATTCACCATATAAACCACCATTTATATGTCCGTACGGACTTATAACCCTTATGATAGGGAGTTCATGTAGACTACTATGCCTATTAGCATACATACAAATAAGGCTATGCAGATTAATACAGATACTTGCCTTTAAAGGTATTAAGTCCGTGTGGACCTAATTGAATTTTCACAAAGAGATCACATTCATCATGGCATGTTAATGCTAATTATAGACACTTACCATTTATACATCTAATGAGATTAGCCTACTCATCATCAATGGGAACAAAGAT
>CANXYI011203149.1:0-11712 GCA_948208565.1 Hura crepitans
TGTTTGATATTTCAATTTCATGTGAAACATTTTTTTGTACATTAACACTTAAGGATTTTATGTAGTTTCTAAAGTATCTTCGTGCACTAGGTATTGAGACGAGGGATTTGAAGACGAAATCTATATATTCGATCCCATCTAGTATTATATAAGGCATGATTATTGTTGTTAAAAATAGTGCTAGAGTTATGACAACAAGTCGGTTAGGTTCGATGGCTGTTCGTCACATCTAAGAAGATAGACAACAATCTATCGAATGCAAAAACCTTAACCCTTTTTCTTTTGAAGTAAGATAAATTTAAGAAGTATTCATCCGGCTGTGCAGGTTTATATTGTTGGATCACGCACTTTGATCTATCGGTGCATCCAGATGCACTGAATCATGGCTCAAATTTGAGTATTAGGGTTTTGGAATTTCTACAAAAGCAAGTTTGTCTCCTTGCTTGCATATTGTATGGGTTTCTGCGTTGTGGATGTATTGGCTGTGGTAATGGTTGATTGAGATCATAAATGTGGAAGTGCTGCTTGTCAGTAAGGAATTTCTTTGGCACATTACTTTTGTGTATAAGATTTTGTGTGGGTAAATCTAGCAAGTGGCATCTACCCATTGTTTGATCATTGTCAACAATTATTCAACTAATCCTGGATAATGTTTATGCATATTTTATTGCTTTGAAAATTTGTATTCACTTGCCACTTTACTTGAGAAGAAGGGCATACGGCCATTGTGGGGTTTCAGAGAGCACTGGCAGTTCCCTGAAATGCATGCACATAGGCATCTTTCTCCATTTCCATTTGCAAATCTGACCGCAACCATCGAATCATAAATCAATAGCTGAAAAGTGAAAAGTAAAGAACATT
The DNA here is from genome assembly GCA_948208565.1 of Hura crepitans. Taxonomy (NCBI): domain Eukaryota; kingdom Viridiplantae; phylum Streptophyta; class Magnoliopsida; order Malpighiales; family Euphorbiaceae; genus Hura; species Hura crepitans. The sequence goes on from CANXYI011203149.1 coordinate 862, forward strand.
GAAATAAAGTTGCAGTAATTTTCATTTTTAAGTTGGATTTTTTATAGATTAAAAGCCAATAAGTACCAAAAAAATAAAGAGCGTGATAATGATAATTAAAAACCGGATTTAAAGAGAAAAAAGGATCTCTATAATATTAATACGACTTCAAATGCTAGTTATTAATGTCTCGCATTTCAAAACATGTATCGAGTGAAAAAATAGATAAATTTTTAACTATAAAGGAAGATGAGACTAAGTTTTTTTCTTGTAGAGTAGAATGAATATGAATAGGGAAGTTGATGATGAAAAGACAAACCTAAATTTTATAGAAGAGGAAGAATCTTAGTACTAAAAAGAAAAAAAATGCATTTGCATGTAATAATGTTATGAATGCATGTGGATAGGGATAAAGAGTTGGAAGGGGACAGACAATTTTTTTAATTTGTTGGTCCATGTAATATTGTATATATTATTAATATTTTCCTAATATATATATATATATATATATATATATATATATGAGTTGTATGTTAATAATTAACATTCTCACATGCATACATCAAATACTTTTCTCAAAGAGTGCAACTGATGCTGGCACTGGGGGGGTCTTTGTCCTTCTGCCTATCAATTAATGGGACACAGACACTGTTTTTGCCTTGTCTGTTTATCATACTCTGTATATTATTTTTTATTTCATATTACAACTTATAAAATGAAGAGTAATGTTTTGATATGTTTAATGTATTGAATGTATTATATACGAGCTATTGAATGAAAAATAAAAAAAAAATTATCTTTTAATTTAACAATCTATGTTTACTAATATATAGATCTATTATTTAAATTCGATTCATTATCAATTCATAAATAAAATTAATGATAAAGTAACATGTGATGTAGAAGTAATGGAATAAGTGGATATTTTGTACATAACAGAGGGACGCCCGTGAGAAAAGAACTTAGTTCTCTCGAAAAAATTAGATTTAAAGATTTAGAAGAAGTGAAATGAAAAAAAATAAAAAATTGACCTTTTAAATAAGATAAAGGACGATCTATTTGAAAGAATCGGCATCTTGTTTAATTTTGAAAATAGAAAAATTAGAAATATATAAAAAATTCAAAAGCTACTTTCATGATGGTGGTATAATTGATACTTTTAGTGTAATAAGCAAAGATGGAGAATTTTAATTGTAAAAAAGTTACTTATTATAATAATAATTGCCTGACATTTAGTGATAAAATGCACTTATTATTATTTTTTTGATATGCACTTAGTTATATAATATGGTTTTTAATTGTAAATGTGCCCTAGAATCTCTAATTATGTCCCTAAGTACCTAATCCCTAGCTTCTATATTAAATAAATACAATTATTAACCACCCTAAATGTACAATGACTAAAGTCCAAGGGAGGTGCATAAGCCAATATCTATTCCCAAAAATAATAATTACAATAAATAAAAAGAATGATTTTCTCAAAAAAAAAAAAAAAGAATGATGGGAAGATACTTTTGAAGAACTCTAAAAAGTATTAAACTAAGATTAAAGTAGTAGTTTTAAAATAATTAATCAATTTAATAATCAGCTTTTTTTGGAGGTTCTCAGTCATGTATGCATCTCTTGATTTAGTGATTAATAGGACATGAAATTCCAATATCAAATATTATATATAATTCAAAATATTAAATGCATTTATACTTTATTTAAGGTTTTTTTTTTTTAAATAATCTCATGATGAATTGAAAGATAAAAAAAAATCTCATAACTTTTTAAAATAGATAAATTTTATCCATCAAATTTTTAAAATTGACAAATTTTTCTTTTAAAAAATAATTAAAAAGAGTAATTTTTATCTATTTTATAAAATTTTGAAGTAAATTCTGACCTTTTTCCTAAATATTTATTTTCTTATATTTGAGAGTGAGAAATAGTTCAAGATTGCACTCATTTTTTGCAATTTGAATCTCCAAATGGTTAAAAATCTCAAAAGTTGTCTTTTTTTTTTATTTTCACCCTTAAAATTTTAAAATGGTCAGAAAATTATTTTTAAAGAAAATTATGATTATTAATAGAATGCCATGTTTTATTCATTTGTAGAATTAAATCTATCAACTTTAATAAATTTGAGAATAAGAAAAAGACCTTAAAAAGTAAAGGAATATTTTTTTAATAATTTCAAAAGTTTAAGGGTATTTTATAATCATTCTGAAAAAGTATGAGGCTATAAAATGATTTTCATCCAATAATAATAATAAAAAAAAAGAACCTGTAAAAATCAAAAGGGATAATCTAGAGAACTTGAAATGAAAATCCTTCACAATCAAATAATTTGATGAGTTCAAAAATCATGGGCAATAGTTAATCAACTAGCACTGAACATCTAATCCAAAAATGCAAATAAATAAATAAATAAATAACGTCTTTTTTTTACTTTTCAGCTATTAATTTTTTTTTTTATAAAATTAATGATTGAAAAGTGAAAAGTATTTCGAGTCGACACTCTTTATGGGAACCATGTGATTTCCTCTGGGGGACGAATTAATCTGTAAGTGCACCTGTCGATCACACAAACATTTGTTACTTCAAAAAGAAAACTCCTCAGCTTTACTCTGCAACACAAACCTATAATTTCATGAGAACACCGCCCCCCACCCCATGGACAGTGAAAGATTCTTTTCCTTTATTCCTTTCCTTCCTTTGACATCACTAATTTAGTACAACTCACTATTCAAGATGCTTCACTTGACAAGATTCTTGACCTCAACTCTTCTTTCATATCCTATGCTGATCACCATTTCAGCAAGTTCCTGGACAACAAGAAGTTACCCATAAACTAACAGCAGCATGACTTCTACAAGCTCAGCATAAACCAATCTGATCAATTACAAGCAAGAGTTACCTGTAAAAATACCAATCTATGCTTTTTCATATTAGGAAACCTGAACACCAGCCAATTCCAGTTGCGCAACAACTGCATTAATGGCATCAATCACATCCATTTTTCCTCTACTAACAGCTTCATCCACTGGAGTCCGCTCGTGGCTGAAAACATCAGTCGAGGTTACTTGAGAGCAAGGAAAATTCTTTTCCTTTATTTTGAAAACCATGAGTGGACTCTGGATGTTATTTGTATGTATTGAGTGTGTTTTAAAGAAAGAGACAGAGAGTGAGAGAGTACCAGTTTAGAATACTTAGACTTGCTCCGGCAAGAATCAATTTCTTCACTACCTGTAAAATCAGCTTTTATTTAAGAATCTAATAAAACAAAACCATAATTATTATGGAGCAAAGATACCATGAAAACCACCTCTATGCGACCATTAAGGCAAGCCCAATGAAGAGGTGTATTCTTCTCCTCATTAGAAGCATTGAGATCCTGCAGAACAAAAATTACAAAGAGAGAAAAAAAATAACAATAATTTTCAAAAGCTTTTACGAGGATTCATTGTCAGGAGATGATACAAAAATGAATGGAAGTAGAAATACAGCATTTAAACAAGACAAAAAGACAGGCATATGTGTATGTGGTAACAAAATGCATTTGTATCCGAACTCCAGGAAAAATCATTGTTCTTCATAAACAACAATATATTAACCAATAGCAGAGTCATAGTCTGAAAATGATTGCGCGAGGGAGGAAAAAAAAAAGACAAAAGGCTGTGATGGATGCCTTACTACTCCTTGGCTGATGAGATATTCAACAATGTCAAGATGACCATTAGCTGCAGCCATATGAAGAGCTGCAAATCAAAAGAACAAAGTTAATATATTATAAATCTAAAATTCAAGATGACAGCTAAATCGTGTTTCTGCACATACTAAAATTATTAAGGGAAAACTAGAAAAATAACAACACCGGTGTGCTTTTTCACTGAACCCCTAATCTTTTTCCATACAATTTGAACCCTGATCTTCAATACTTTCTAATTTTCATTTCTGGTTAATTCAATATTTTTAATTCAACCCCTTCACATTTTCATTAATTTCTAGGAAGTTTGACTTGGGGATGCTATCAGGACCAACTTTGCAACAGCCATATTAAGACTTTCTGGGTCTGAACAAGCGATTTTCAATCAGATTACCATAAAAAAAATGGAAGAAAATATAACAAACAGGTTGAATTGAAAAAAAAAAGTGCAGATCAGGGTTCGAATTGTTAAAAAAAAAAAAAGAATAGATTTAAACTTAAAATGAAACCAAATTCTAGGGATATTTTTAAAACTTCTCCAATGATTAATTGTCATTACAAATTTGCTTCTTTTTCCTAAATCCTGTTAACAACTAGAAAATGAATTTTAAGCCATCCTTTTGATTTTTCAGCCTAGAAAAGCTAAAACAGATAGCATTTCTTAAAAATTTTCATCCTTCATTTTACATAAGAAAGAATCAAAAAGTTAAGGCCTAAAAACTATGTCCGGCCAAAGATGCTCAGACATGCATCACAAAGTATAATTTCATTATAATAAATCAATTTTGGATGAATTAATGTGCAAACTACTCACCTATCCTACCCTCCACTTTCATGGCCAACGCTAATTTATATCTTACTATAGTAACACTAGAAGTTGTAAGCGAATGTTTAATGATTGGACCAAATTATCAAAGTGACGTAGGACAAATGAGGCGAGTTATCATGGATGCTTGGATCGGTAATTGGAATGGAAGACGATGTATGAGAACCAAGAGAACAGGAACAGACTGAGATAAGAAAAGCTTTAAATCCCTAAATTTATCCAGAAAAAAAAAAGCCTTTTATTATTCATTAGTCACACAAGGAACCACGTCAGAAACCAAAAAGGGGAAGAGAAACCATTTTTCTTCTCTTTACATTTCCTTAATAGTAGTAACTTAAAGCAGCTAATTTGGGATCCAGAAAGGGTAGCAACTAATTTGGGAAATTCAATAGGTTATTGAAAACCCAGTGAAGATTAATAAAACTAAAAAACAAAGTTTCCAGATTCCTAGTCATGCAAATTTTATGTTCACTTGCGTATGATTTTCACTATTTCACCTTATTTTATCCTGCTTTGATGCTAGTATTCTGTTGGCAAGGCACTCAAATTCCAACTGACGGTATGCCAAGGGTAACAATTACATTAAACAATCCCAAATAGACATAGGTGTTCAGAAAACATTTAACTATTAGCATAAGGCTATAAGTACATCAAAGTTAAAATACCACCACATTTTCTCTGAGAACTAATAGCAAGCATAAAGCTTTAGGCTTCAATACAAAAAGAACACTGAAACAATCCTAATGCATTTAAATACTAAAATAGTCCAACCCCCTTTAGAAAAGTAAAGAGATTATCTAAAAAAAGATAATATTATAAAGCAAGAGTGCAGCCACATTTAGATGCCCAAATAAGCAACGTATACAATCAAACAGACAATTTCAAATTCCTTAAACTTGTCCATTTCTATAGCTTGGTGATGTCCACAACATACTATACTATTATACTCCTCGCCAGCATGGGTCTATCATTTTATTTAAAACTACTAGAGAGGAAGTAACTTTAGCTGCTGAAATTTGAACATCATAGCATTCGATGATGCATCAACCAGGTGATTTCTCAAGTATACGGAAAGAAAATCCAATTTCCACCACAATATCTTATCATATAAATCAAGGTAATGATTTTAAGCAGTGCATAAAATTGAGCATACAATTTCAAATTTCTCAAGTATTTAAACTTGCCCATTTCTATAGCTTGACGATGTACACAAAACACTATACTATTATACTCACTGCCAGTGTGAGTCTACTATCATAGTTAAAACTACTAGAGAGAAAAATAACTTTAGCTGCTGAAATTTGAACATACATAGCTTTCAATCATGCACCTATCACGTGATTTCTTCAATATATGGAATTATGGAAAGAAATTCCAAACTCCTCCACAATATCTCCTCATGTAAATCAAGGTACTAATTTTAATAACACACTGAGGAAGTCTAAGAAAGAAGAACATGGTAGTTAAGACAACATAAGCAAACAACAATATGAAAAACTGATACATCTCTATGCTGTACAATTTATAGCACTATGTAATTTATAGGTAGAACAACCAAATCATATACATCATTATATGCTTAGCGCATTTTAGGGCGAAGGTGCAACAATACCCTTATATTTTCTGAAATAGAGCATATTTGCTCCTTAACCCTTTTTTTTTTTTGGTTAAAAAATGCTCTTGCCGTTAAAAAACTGATGCAAATTTGCCCTTTTTATTCTAAGGGCAAGGGTATATTTGCACCTAAAAATATAACCGCCTCCATTAAAAAAAAAGGACAGATTTGCATTAGTTTCTAGATGGCAGTTTTTTAATAGCAGGGGCATTTTTTTTAACAAAAAAAAGTTGAGTAAATATGCTTTATTTCATAAAATTGAGGATATTTTTGCACCTTCTTCCTCTATGGTATTATATGATATACGAACGTTACACAAAAGCATTTCCTTTTTGCTATCTTGATTACAATGGTTTAAGATCCAACCAAGTCTAAGCCTATTAGGGTCTCACTCAAAATACAAAACATATTTGATCCTTGATACTACTTTTTCTACAATATACAGACACCATGAAAAACCAAATGCAACAAACTCTGCCAACTACACACCGCCAAATCATTGAGCCTATGGGCCATGCTTTTTAATCACTAATTTCAGGGTTATGTCAGCTTATGGGTTACAAATAGCTTTACCCACAGCACCATAACTAGCTAATGGGAATTTAAACAACAGAAGTAGAAATCAAAATGAGAAAGCCAAAAAATTGATAAATTACCAGTTCGGCCTATAGAGTCCTTAGAATCAAGAGAAAGCCCAGAGGACGCTAAGCTTCTAATATCATCAATGTCATCATATCTAGCAGCCTGTCAACACGAAAATTAGCATCTAAGATGAAACCCAAAAAAAGAAGAAGAAGAAGAAGAAACAACGAGGAGAGAGAATTACCTCGAGCAAAGCATCGACACTCTCGGGAGTCGTTTCCAGTTGAGTGTGTTGCTCAGATTGATTTGCCGCCTCACTCATAAGTTTCTTCAATTGTTTGAGCCTACAATAATCCTCGACTAGGAGTCCCGTCTATTTGAGTCACTGGTCGGCTGTTTGAGGAAGGGGAGCGCGGTGGCTGATGAGAACTGAGTTCGATGGATTGGGCTTGCTTTTCTGATCATTATGATTTGTGGGCTTTTCTTATATTTCTGAATTACAAGGAAAAAAAAAAAAAGAAAAACATGTATTTGGACTTTTTTTTACAGTGATAAGGGTTTTAGAAACTAAAATTCAGTTTGAGTCGGATTTTTTTTCTTTATAAAATTCGAAATTTTATTAAAAAAATAAGTATCAAATTAATAAAATCAATTAAATATTGATAAAATTGTTTTCTTTAAATTATTTATTTTACATGCAAGTGGATTGCTGGTTATAAATAAACAGATAATTTTATTAATTTTTGAATTTGAAAAAATAATAAAAAATTATTATAATTAAGATAGGTGAATAAAGGTAAAATACCTGTAAAAGTCAAAATTTATTCTTAAATTTTGGGAAATAAACACCATTTATATTTAACTTTTTTTTTTTGAAAATACCTTTTATGATAAATTGAAAAGTCAAAAAGGCTCTTAAAATTTTCAAAATGAATAATTTTTCCCCTAAAATAATAAAAGTTTAAGGATAAAAACTAACCAAAAATAGTAATTTCTATTTATTTTGAAAGTTTATAGGTAAAAATTGACAAAAAATAGCAAAAAGCAAATGTTATTCATTCTGTAAAATTAGAGATAAATTACGATCTTTGCCCGTTTGCCCTATATATAAAACATTTAAAGGTAAATTGTATTTTTTTTATCCCTAAATGATAACATTTTTTTTTTGTTGAATCCTACTTTTATTGTATTCTGTAGATTGATTTTATTTAAGTATAAATTAGGATTAATTTCATCAAATTTTGATAAAGTAATAATAATTAAGTTTTTGAGCTATCATTTCACACTTACATTATATTAAAAGAAATGTCTAAAAATTCAATATAATTCAATTAAAAAAATGCATCATTCTTGCATTAAATTGGTTATTGCAAACTATTTAAGAAAATACTCAAAAAATTTTAACATTTTATTTAATAATTCCCAAAATAAATGTTACTCTTTGAAAAATAATAAAGAGGGAAACAAGATTTTTGGAACTAATAATACCAAAGCTTTAGGTTAAATGTAGATATCAAATAAAAAATGAAAAAATAAAAAAAATAGAATTAATCATTTATTTAATTACATAAATCCTAAAAAAAATAAAAAATTCACAATATTAATTTAGTGATGTAGAAGCTCTAAAGCTTTTAACAAAGTGGGTCTAAACCTATTCAAATCAAGCTTGACATTTTGCTTATTGAAGTAAATTGACTTAAATGCCATCCAACCCTGTTTATGAATCACAGAAGGGTTCCTTAAAACCACATGATCAGAAGGGTATTGTTGAATTAATGAACTTTCTTCCAAGCTGATTTTATATCCCAAATATCTTAAATTCATACCCTTTGAAGGCTCTTCAAAAGAAAATTTGGATACCCATTCTGCCCCTCCAAAGGGTATAACTTGTATCAAGATCCCATTCTCAGGAACAAAAACAATGTTGGTCAAACCAGCTCCATGAACACCCAGCACCACATCACAAGAATTCATGATTTCTGCTGTTCTTGAAACATTCCCATCAGGTTCATGTACAACCACTTCGAATCCCAACCCTTTTGCCATTCCAGCAATCTCATCAATGTTGCTGAAAGCTCTAGTCCTTTTCCTTGAAATGATCACAATTCTTGGCCTTTTCTTGATCTCCTCCTCCTCACCATTCTTGATTTTGATTGCTGTTACCTTCTTCAAAGAATACGCATCTCTCAACAACTGTCTAAAGTCTTTCATGGAAATTCCAGTGCTTGAAGGATCTTCACCTTCATTTTCTATGGTTAACTCTTTGCTGGAATAACGTTGCAGACCAAGTGTCAAGCTAGTGAAGCAATGGACATGATTGTCCTTCTTGTCAATGTCAAGAATCTCATATTTCGACAATGATTTCAATAACGTTTTGAACTTCGAAACCCACCAAGGTTTGTTGTCTGTAACAAGAAACTCTACTGTACCATTGTACGGTCGAGAAGTGGAGTAGAGAGGGGCAAATATGTCAGTGAATGCATGGAAATGATTACCTGAATAGCCTCCACTAGAGAAAAGGATTGCAGGTGTATTACTATGATTTAGGGTGCATTTAGGGGCATTTTTGTAATGATTTAATAGTTTCAGGGACCATTCTCTCACATGATTCATTGCTGATTCATCACCTTTTCTAGCATAAGGTCGTATTCTCCATGATTTGTTTACATCTGATTCAGAAGAAACAATGAAAATGGTAGATGAATTTTCATCAATCCTTATGTCCCCTTTAATCTTGCAGAAGTCTGATCTCTTCAGCATTCTGCATTCCACTGAGGAGTCTGCATTTTCAAGTCAATTTTTTTGGTTGGGAAAAATGCAACAAATAATTTAATTAATTGAATAATTTAATTGCAGTTATAAGCTTTCAAATGAAATTTTATTCAATTGGATCCCTTAATTTTCAATTCTTCTCTCAACTAAAAGTTTGTTCAATTTGATCCTTCATAAGTACATCTACTTGAGAAGTCAAATGTGATTGTATTTCTGTTATACTTAATGCAATTGCAAAGGAGTTCAGATCAGTTGAGTTTTTAAATTATGACTGAATCTAGAAATAGAGGATTCAATTGAAAACAATTTTCAATTTAAGGGTTCAATTGCAAAATTTACAGTATTATTTCTTAAAAGGATTTATGCCATTTTTTCTGCTAAAATTTTTAAAATATTTAAGATATACCCTTTTTTTTAGATTTTACTATATATTAAACTTAAAAAATAAAGTGATTTTAGTTGTATTTACTTCTAAACATATAAAAATTGATAAATTTTAACTCTAAAAATGACTTAAAAAAACCATTTTTTCACTTATTTTGAAATTTGATGACAAAATCTAATAAAAAACAATTTAAAAGTATATTTCATTTATTTTGAAAATTTTAATAGCAAAAAAGAGATAAACCTTAAAAAAGAAAAAAGCTAGCTCATACCATAAATTTAAGCTTACCCTTCAGCAGTAATTGCTGAGAATTACTTCTATTTGTAAATATGGGTAGATTTTTGTCCTTCTTGATCCTAAATTCCACATCTGGGATATTTGTGAAAAATAAAAAAAAAATAATTTATAGAAGTATGATGTGTTGAACATATCAAATAATAATTTTTTTTCATAAAAAAATCTAAAATAATTAATCTATGAAGATAAATATGATTACCACTTTGAACTTGCTTAGAGGTGTTCCTATTCTTGATTATTACCATTGAATCATTCAGTATCATTTCTGCATCACCAGATAATACCAACTAATTAACTAAATTTTCATAATTATGAATATCTAATAATCTCTTGCATGAAATATTCTTAAATATTTAATAAAAAACACTTATTTTTTACGTGGATCTATTCGACAAACTAATAAATTTCGAATACTAAAAAAAAAACTAACCATTAGATAGCATGAAAGAGCTGCTTGTGCCATTCAGAATTTTCAATGCTTGGCTCAGCCCAATGGACATCTGCAAATTCACTGGAAACAGACAATTGGAGTGGGAGAATATTTATATATAATTTTTTTTAAAAAAAAGAAACATGGAAATTAATAAAAAATTAAATGGTAAAATACTTACGAAATTGCAGATGATGCAAATAATAAGGTTTAAAGACAGTGAAGAAGCTGAATGCAATGAGGAAGAACACAACAAATCCACCATATCCTAATT
>CANXYI011203264.1:0-12830 GCA_948208565.1 Hura crepitans
AGCAATGCACTTCTTATAGGTCACCCATCCTAAAATTACCCCGAGCTTGCACTCCTTAACACTTACGGAATATTCATTAGTTTGATAGTTATTACTTAAATGTTCAGTCTATCACCTAGACATTTCAATTAAGAGTATATCAAGTCCAAAAATTCACTTTTTGCCTATTATAAAATTTACAAAAATCTGGGCAGTACAACAACTCCCCGAGTGACATTCTAAAAATTTCCACCTATAGAAATACACTTAAAAAAATCTAACACTTCTACAATTATCTTCTGGACCCTTCTAGTCCTCCATTATCAACAATAGATATATCACATACATATCATCATTGCATAGGCCTTAGGCCCCCAAAATCAAATTAAGATAGAGATTATAACCATTCAACAAGCCTATTTATTTACATCATATGTACAACTTATTATTATAGACGGTTGTAGCTTATAAGCTTATAGGTCTCATAACCTATATTATTTACATGAGTGCCTACTAAAACCATTAAAAATACAACACGTTGTACCCTTTTATGCCTCTACTACTACACTATACAATACTTGAGGCTAGACTGTTACTTATTGTTACTTGTGTGTAAAAATGCTGGTACGCTAAGTATAAACTCAGTGGTGAATTTAATGCATTCAAAACATGTCACATGCAAAATCTTAAATGAAATAACATGCCATAGATGTCGAGATGTAATACATAGTATTAATGATGCAAAATAATAATATTTTTATTCATCAGTCTGATAATGTAATTAATTATACTGCCTATCATTCTAAACTATCATTCATACAAGTCTTGTTATTTTTTGTAACCATGTAAAATATTTAATTTATTAAATAGGCCCGACTAGGTAGACTACACTTTAAGACACTGGACCATGAGGGAGCATAAATTGTGTAGTGGCCCACATTCTAGACCCCGACTGCTGCATTGGCTCGATTTGATAACAAGGACTAATTCACTTGAACCTCTTAAATTAGACAGTGGATACTAGGGATCAGTCCGTAGACCTCTCAAATAGAATAATCACAATCAAACATGGTAACATGTATACTAGGGATCAATCCATAGACCTCCTAAATCCACTAATCATTAATCAACCATCAAAATTCAAATTCTAGGATCAGTTTATAGACCTCCCAAATCTAATAATCATTAATAAAAATCTAGTAGTTGCTAATCCCTAAGTTGAACGATCAACCCATCCAGTGGGTGTCTAATTAATGGGCCATTTGTCTTCATTTTATGTCCATTTACTTACTAATAATCATTTTATAATATTTATAATCCATTTACAATCCATTATGAATTTATTTCCATAATAAAATTTTGACCTGAGCAGTTATAGGTCCGTTTTGGTTGTACCGGTCAGTTATAAGCCATTTTTAGACATCAGTTTTATGTCCTTTTACTATGTATGTATAAGTCCAATTTTAGCCTAAACGATGCCATAAATCTAAGTCCAGCTACATACAATTCAAAGGGCATTTATAGGTTACTTTCTAATTAGTCAATTTAGTAGAACAATTATAGGTCCATTTTTCATTTTTGTATACTATTACATGCTCATAGCCACAATTCACTTGCCATTGTAGGCCATATATCATCTCATGTCATACATTTCATAATGCCACTAAGTTTGGCATAAAATGCCATTCCAATTTATCATACATATTACTCAAATGCTAGCTTAAGTTTATGCCATTTTTAGGTGACTTGCCTATACTTTGTAAGTCCATTTTCAAGCTATTTATATACCAATTCTTAGTCCCATTATTTAAACCAAACATACCATTTTACATGCTATATTTTTATTCATGATTAGACATACTTCATGACATGCATCACATGCTCATGTTATCATGCCAAACATGTACATTACCTACCACATCATACCATGCTTACCATGCTACCACATAGCATACATCTCATTGGCCACACCTTGTTTATAGACATATACATGTATTTTGCCATAAGTTATCATACATACACATCCTATATTACTATTCTAGCATATGTATACATGTATATACCTCATGTCATGCATGGCATGTCATCACATAACCCATACATGCCTTGGCCACATATGTCATACATATGTACATGCATTTTTCACCTCTATTCACCACTCATATATCCACTCCTAACCTAATGCCCCAAATTCTAAAATGATGCCCACATCATATACATAACATGCATGCCATAAACTATACTCACACCTCTTGACCACATCAAGTACCACTCATACTCATGCCTTTTCTCACCATACGTGTACACAAACCATTGAATCTTATATCATACACATCAATAGCCATCATAAACCAAACATACATATGTCTTAAGACCATAAACACCTATACACACACCTTTTAGCCAAAATGAGGCCATGCCTTTCCATACACTTCTTTCATTAAAACATCCCACAAATCATTCATTTACCATGGAATTAATAACAAAGTAGCCTTAATTCTCAATTACATAGACACATACTATCCACCCTAACTATGAATTCCATACACAATTCTCACATCATTTACAAATGAATTAAACATAGCATGCCTCAAATACATTAAATTCAAATACCTAATCTTGAAATATAGCCTTTCTTACCTTTAGCACCCTTAATCTCCATGTTGAATCTCATTCTTCCTTAAGCCTACATATACACAAATATGGCCTAGATAAATTACCAAAAATTCCATAAGACTCTAATTGAAATTTTATGAATATGAAGGGTCTAAAGATGATGAAATCCCATAGGAAATTGAATAAAAAGTGAAGAAAAACACTTACTCACAAAATTTTGTTTTTCAATCTCCCTTTTATGTACACTTAGGATTCCTTAAATTTTTTTGAACTCTAAGCTTGTTTATAGCCTCCCAAACCTTAAAAGACCAATTATTGACTCATAAGTGGAATTTTTTATGACAATTTAGAATTGAATTAAGCTTGAAAAGCCATGAATATGGAGAAGAGAAGGGAGGAGTAGCATCAGGTGAGGAAGAAGAAAGAGAGGAGAAAATGGTGGAGGGGTGAGTGGACTTTACTAAGTGGAAGTCTAGGTGGCATGAAGGGGCATTTATAGTGGCCATAGATAGCTCAGGTGGTGACATATGTCACTCGAGCTTCTCGAAAATGCTCATTCTTAACTGAAACTTTAAGTAATTTTTAAAATTCACTCGGACCTCCAAAAATCATTGCATTTGTTTTAAAGACTATTTAGACCCTCATAAAATTTCATGGCCAAATTCCATCAACAGGACATTTAACTAACTAGCTCGATTTATGTGCAAATCACTAAATTTAGGAAAAATAGCAAACCTCAGAATTTCAAAATTCCTTCACCAATGGCCTTAGAGAAAATTTTGACCTTTAGGGTATGGTATTTTTATGTCCGTCAGGGCACATCCCAAGTTATTCCTGACCCAAGTCCATTTAAGCCTATGGCCTATTATATTTTAGTCTAAAATAATTTATTGGATCTACTAAATTTTTAAATTAAGTTATTTTCATCATTTTTTTGTCTAGTAAAAGTTTCATGACCAGTACGCCTTACCTCAATTCTCATAAAGGTGATCTGGTGCCCTACCTCAATTCTCATAAAGGTGATCTGGCACTTCGAGCACACTTTTTGAGCCTCGATGGTACTATTTACAGAGCCTTAACTTATGGTTATTACAATTCTTCCCTTCTTAAGAAATTTCAACCTCAAAATTACCTGGTGTAAATAGATGTAGATACTAAGCTTTCATTTGTTCCTTGGATTCCCACATGGCCTTTTCAATGTTGTGGTGTTTCTATAGTACTTTGACTAGTGGTATGGATTAATTTCTCAATTGCTTGACTTCTCTAGCCAAAATCTATATTGGTTCTTCATTATAGCTCAAATCTAGTTGTACCTCAATGTCTGACACTGGAACAACATAGGAAAGGTCTAATCTATACCTTTTGAGCATTGAAAAATGAAATACATCATAGATTTATTGCAACTCATATGGCAAGGCTAGCTTGTATGCTAATGATCTTACTCTTTCTATAATCTCATAAAGCCCAATAAATCTGGGACTTAGGTTCCCCTTTTGCCAAACCTGAGTACTTTCTTATGTGGTGATACTTTCAAAAACACTTTCTCACCCACTTCATACTCAATATCTTTCCTTTTTAAATCAACATAAGATTTCTAACTATCAATGGCAGCTTTTAATCTCTCCCTGATAAGCTTGACCTTATTCTCTACATCTCTAATCAACTTAATACCTAAACTCTAGCTTTCTCTAACTTCACTCTAACACGGAGGAGTCCTGCACCTTCTGCCATACAATGCCCTATAAGGTGCCATGCCCAAACTGGCTTGATTGCTATTGTTATATGCAAACTTTGCTAAAGATAGGTATTAATCCTAACTACCTTTAAAATAAATAACATAGCTACGCAGTATATCTTCTAACACTTGTATCACCCTTTCTGACTATCTATCATTCTGAGGATGAAAAGTTGTACTGTAGGTCAATATAGTGCCTAATGCTTCATACAATTTTTTCCAAAACCTAAAAGTAAACATGGGCTATCTATCAAAAATAATAGCCACGGGCACACCATGGTGTCTCACAATCTCATCTATATACAGTTTTGCTAACTTCTCTAAAGAATAATCCATCTTGATAGGAATGAAGGGTGTTGTCTTAGTTAATTTATCTATAATTACCCATATAACATCACATTTATTTCTTGTAATAGGTAGTCCCATCACAAAATCCAATATGACTCTTTCCCACTTTTAGCTTGGTATTGCTATGTGATGCAGCAATCTAAAAGGAACTAGATTTTTAACCTTTACTTGCTGACATGTTAAACATCTAGCCACATACTCCACTATATCTTACTTCATCCCTAACCACTAATAATGTTGTTTCAAATCCAAGTACATCTTAGTGCTGCCTTGGTGTATAGCATAAAGAGCTTTAAGTGCCTTCTTAAGTATCTATAACCTTAGGTTATCTATACTAGGTACATATAACCTACCATGGTAATACAAATATCCATCTGTACTCAATTCAAATCCTATTGCCTTCCCCTCTTTGACTTTACCCATAATTTGTGTCAACTATTCATCCTTTAGCTTGTACTTCTTTAATCTACTACTAAAAGTTAGGTTTAACTTATAACTCTTCCAAAATAGTATTTTTCTCTATATACCTTAGCCTGGCATACATGGCTTTTAATGTTACCAAGAATTTCTTTCTTAGTGCATTTGCAACAACATTTACCTTCCTTGGGTGGTAATATATCATATAATCATAGTCTTTTATCAATTATAACCACCTTCTCTATCTCAAGTTCAACTCCTTATGAATAAGGAGATATTTCAAACTCTTTTGGTTTGTATAAATGTAACATTTTTCACCATACAAATAATGCCTTCATATTTTGAAAGCAAAGATAATTACAACTAACTCTATATCATTTGTAAGATAGTTCCTCTCATGTGGTTTTAGCTATCTTGAAACATATGCTACCACCTTCTCTTCTTGTATTAGCACACAACCCAATCTATTTAGTGAAGCATCACTGTACATAATAAAATTTTTCCTTTATTTTGGCTGAATTAGGATAGTAGCTTCTATTAGCATCTTTTTTAGCTTGTCAAAACTCTCTTAACATTTGGCATCCCATTCAAATTTTACATTCTTTTTTATCAACCTAGTCATAAGTGCTACAATTATTGAAAACCCTTTCATCAGCCTTTTGTAGTACCCTGCCAATCCTAAGAAACTCCGTATTTCAGTCACATTTCTTGGAGGTTCCCATTCTAACATTCCTTTAACCTTGCTAGGGTCAACCTGAATACCCTCTGCTGACATTATTTGTCCTAAGAAAGCAACATCAGTTAGCTAGAACTCACAATAATTCAACATACAATACAACTATTTCTCTCTCAGAGTCTATAACACAACCCTAAGATGTTATTCATGTTTTTCCCCAGTTCTAGAGTACACCAAAATACAATAAATGAATACTAACACAAAATGATCTAGGTATGTTTGAAATACCCTATTCATTAGGTCCACAAAATCTATTAGAGCATTAGTAAGTCCAAATGGCATCACTAAGAACTTATAATTCCCATACCTAGTTCTGAAAGTAGTTTTAGAAATATTAACTTCTTTAAAACTCAGCTAGTGGTATCCTGATCTTAAATTAATCTTAGAAAATATATTGGCACCATAAAGTTGATAAAAAAGATCATCTATTATGGGCAAAGGGTATTTATTCTTCACTGCTACTTTATTCAACTTCCTATAATCAATACATTGCTCTTTACAAACAACATAGGTGCTCCCTAAGGAGAAACACTGGGTTTTATAAAACCTTTATCTAATAAGTTTTGCAATAGTACCTTAAGTTCTTTCAACTCAATAAGTGTCATTCTATAAAGAGTAATAGATATAGGAGTAGTACTAGGATACACTTTAATTTCAAAGTCAAGTTCCCTCTGTGGAGGTCATCTTGGTAAATCATCAGGAAATAGATTAGGGAATTCAAAAACTATTGGAATTTATTTGAGTCTGGGTGTAGAAGTCTTAGTATTAATGACAAGGGCTAGGTATGCCTCACAACCTTAATGGATGAGGTTTCTTACTGTAACAGTTGAGATAAGAATATTCAAAAGGTTTCTCTCACTCACAACTGCCACTTCTTACCCCTCTATAGTTTGGATGATTAGGCTCTTATTTTTATAGTTAACTACAGCCCAGTTTCAAACAACTAGTCCATTCCCAAAATAACATCAAATTCATGGAAGGATAGTTTAATCAATTAGCAAGAAATAATTGTTTATGAATCACCACTAGACAGTGTTTATATATTATGATCACAATCACACTCTATTTTGTAGGATTACTAACTTGAATATCTAATTCTATTTGTTTTGGTTCTAGGCCTTTATCATGTGCTTGTGTAGTGCATATATATAAATGACTAGATCCTGAGTTTATTAATGCCAAAATTAGAACATCAAATAAATAAAAAGTACCAGTTATGACATCTGGAACTCCTGCTTCCTCACGAGCCCTAATTGCATATTATCTAGCTAGTACACGGCCTTTTTATTTGGTCCTTTAATTACTACTACTAGGCTAATCACTCTGAGCTTGTCTCTACACTACTCTGAGTTGCTGCTAATGCTTAGGTATGAGCACCCTCTAGTTGTCTCTTAGGACACTCCCTTTTGTAGTGGTCTTTGGACCTATAATGAAAACAATCTCCCCTTCTTGACTGCCAACATTACCTATGATGCCTTTTATGTCATGTCAGATAAAGTGGAGATGTAATCATAGGCATAGTGGTTGGACCACTAGATGTTAGCTACGATGGTCTAGGTCTAAATACTAATGCTTGCCCAGATACTTGCCTATAGGCTTGTCCCATTCTTTGAGACTGTGCTTGTCTATATTGCTAGTGCCTTGAATAAAATTGCATTTCTCTCTGCCTTTTACTGGCAATCGGGGCTGAACTAGCTTGCCCTATAGTGAACTACCTCTTTCTTTGAAAAATATCTTTTTTCTTATATGCCATTTCCTCTATATCATATGCAGCCGCCACTAGTGCAGAGAAATCTATGACCTTTATAGTAGATATTTGCATTTTTAACACTATATTAAGAACCTTTTCAAACCTCTTACACTTCTCTTTGTTAGTAGGAAGGAACTTTTCTACATACCTATTGAGTCTGGTAAAATCTTTCTCATACTCAGATATAGACATTTTACCCAATTTCAGTTCAAAAAACTCCTATTTCTTCTTATCTTTATAAGACTCATGTATGTACCTCTTCCTAAACTCATCCTAGAAAAACACCCAAGTATGATCTGCTAGTGTCTTTCTCCTCTTAATGGTGTCCCACTAGTGAAATGCCTCATCTTGCAAAAGAGAAGTAGAACACTTCAGACTCTCTTTTGCTATACACTCCAGCTATTCTAGTATCCTTATTATTCTCTCTAACTAGTACTCTTCCTTTGCTACATCATCACCTCTATCTCCTGAGAAATCTACAACCCCTATTTTCTTTACCCTTTTTAGGTATATCTTCTGTAATGCCACTAGGGGTTGAGGTATTAATGCTGGTAGAGGTATTAGAGCTGCTGGAGGAGGTAGAACTACTGCTATTGAAGTATGTCTCAGCAGATCCACTATATGTTGTAATAATGCTAGTGATGCTTGTGCTTGTGGCTATGTCTAAGGTTGTAACCTAGTAGCATCACTAGGTTCAATTGTGGCTGCATCACCTACTCCTTATATTATAGTAGGAGCATAGTTGGCTACTTCCTTTACTCATTCCTCTAGTGCTCTGCCAAACATCTTGACTTACTATAAAAATAATAGATATTATCAGCCTTTTTATAGTGTAGCATACTAGACTAATCAATTCCTTGACACTAGTACTCATGTAAATTACTTATGAATATTTAACCTATGCATTGATACCACTAAATGTGACACTTCCTACTAGATTTCTGAAAAAACCCAATGAGCGGTGCACTTCCCATAGGTCACCTATCCTGAAATTAGCCTAGGCCTACACTCCTCAACATATATGGAATATTCATTAGTTGGATAGTTATTACTTATGTAACACCCCCTACCTATTCCTACTTGAAATAGGCAAGGTGTGCTACTTCCCTCTGAGGTCACCCATCATAGGATTTCCCCAAGGGCCTTTCATTTAACTCTTACCACATTTGACCTTATTCGATATACCTACCCTTAAAACTAAACCTGAACATTTAATTTCTTATTATTGCTTATTTTAAATCATTACAACCCCTACCAGGCATTATCAGACAACTAGGAAAAATCGGGCAGCATAACGGCTGCCTTGTTACTTATCCCCAATTTAAACTGCAAAGAAATACACTCCTATACATCACCATTCAACCAATATCCACTTCTAGACCCCTTTAGTCCTCCAGATCATAGTCATTTTCATCATAACACATTCATTGTTTAGAACACAGGGTCGGAGACCCATCAGCATGTAAGCATGCAACAAGTAGACAATTATACATACACACATAGCTATCCATACATTCAGTTAATTACATACTATTATACATCTATCCTGACCACACAACCTACTTACATAAGTGCATTACTATATACAATACGCAAAGGGAAAGCAAAATACCAAAAACTCTTTGTCAGCTGCACTGAAGGAGATGTCTGATGCTGATCAACCTTCTATCTACAACTTGCGCATCAGAACACCGACACGCTAAGTATAAAACTCAGTGGTGGAATAAATCAAATATATTATGTCACTCATGTAGACATGCAATAGGATATGCAACACACACAACTAGATATCCTTAACTTATTAACAACTTATTCATGTAATTATCCATGTTCACCTATCTATTATTCAGATACTGTATCCATCAATCTAGTTTAATTTATTATATTATAAGCCTATACTAGATAGACTACGCTTTAAAGCACTAGACAACAGGATGTGTCTTATACAGTGGCCCACATTTAGGGCCTAGGTAGCTGCACCTACCTTACCAATGTACTGGGACCTATAGCAGATAATAGGGAACAGCCCGCAGATTATTCCCACATCTACAAAACACAACAATTAATACATGTGGTGGACACTTGAGGCAATTCCGTAGACCACCCTTAGTATCCACAATAATAACCTATAGTGTAGTGGTTCATCATAAAACCTAGCCAGCTCTACCCACTATAACCAATTACCCGGTAGTGGGCCCTAGAGGGACCAACTACCTAATAGCTGCTCTACCTCTAATTGACCGATCAACCCATCCAGTGGGCATCTAACTAATGGGTCATTCATCATTTTAGACACAGACCCCTTTACATTTTATTAGTAATTTAACTTTCTAAACCTAACTTATACAAATAATTACCATTTTGCCATTGTCGCAAAAATTACTATTCATTTGGTCAGTTTACGCAACTGACACTATTCATTTAGTCATTTTGACTTTTTGTGCCTATTATTGCCTAATCATTTAAGTACCATCTTCAACAACCTTTTACACCATTATTCTTGTATCAAGTTCATGACATAACATATACTAAATTACCAAGTTACTATACACGATTTCCATACCAAACTAGTTACAATTTTTAGGTCACATAAAGTACACATTTTAGGTCCTTTTCCTTACAACCTCTACACTTTATGAGCACACAAAATACATTAAATACCACACCATACATGCCATACCCTATACCATACCCATTTGGCACTAACACACATACACATCTGCACATGATTTTTCTTCCAAATAAATATGCCAATCCTAATAATTTAGTGCCAATTTCATGAATATATGTCCATTTTACCAAATTAACATACATACACACATAAACTCACAATTCCATAATAGTGTACATGTCTATAACTCAACATACACACACATGACATAATAGATTTGAGTTATTCCACATACCTAGGGTGTGCATACACCCTTTTCCCTGCCATTTTGAGCTTGGTTGGCTTGGTTCCTCTCTCTTGAAATTCCAAACCCTAACATAACCATTCATAACTTAGAAAAATTTTAGAAAAATATCTAGAGCTCCAAATCAAAATATAAAAACATAGGTTTTTTTAGAATACCCTAAGCTATATATATCAAAAACAAAAATTCGGTTTTATGGCCTTTTACCTACTTTTTGCACTATTTATCAAAGTGATGAATTCCTTAAATTTTGGCTCTTTCCTCCAACTTTTTGAGGGATTTAGTATCTAAATTGGGTGGAGAGTTTAATTATTTAGTTTTTCCATGAATCTTGATGGAGAATTAGGAGAGAGAAAGCAAAGAAAATGGAGGAATTTTGAAAGGGAGGGGATGGATTTTTAGGTTGTGGTGTGGAAGAATTGGTTTGGTTATATTCTGAAGAAATCTGGAATATGGGGTGGGTTGGACCAATTTAATTGAGGAAAATGGCCTTCAAACCTATTTTTTTGCATTTTTACATCACTTTTTAGGGCAAAAATTCATAGAATATTCTTGAAGCTTCCAAAAATTCCCATTCTAGTCCCTAAAATTCTAAATTACATCCACTAAGGCCCTTGTAAAATTTTAGCCCAAAAATCACTATTCACCGTAGACCGAGTTTTAAATTCAAAAATTCGTAAGATATTCCCTATTGCTCCAAAAATTCTCATTCCAGTTTTAAAATTCCTAAATTAATGAGACTAAGGCCCATACAAAATTTAGAGGTCAAAAGTCAACTATTGACTTTTTTTGGCACTATTTAGAGCAAGAATAAAAATATTCAGAAAAAATACCAGTTAACCTCAAAAAATTCTAAATCCTTCACCATCATACTCAGTAGAATTTTTGAGGTTCAGGATATGGTATTTTCGAGACCATCCGAGCATATTCCCAGTCTCAAGGCTGTCCCAGCCCAAAATCTTTTTATCTTCGTAAATAGTAGTTTTGTGGCCTAAAATAAATTATTGGTTCAACTAAAATTTTTAATTCATTTGTTTTCCCTATTTTCAAGCCCGTTAAAGTTTTATGACCAATATGCCAGTCATCGGACTTAGAATGATGACCTGTATTGCGGGAAATATCACTTAGGCCCACACAGCACTGTTCATAAGACTTTGACTGTCAGGCATTACAATTCTTCCCCTCTTAAGAAATTTTGTCAACGA
This sequence comes from Hura crepitans, assembly GCA_948208565.1. Taxonomy (NCBI): domain Eukaryota; kingdom Viridiplantae; phylum Streptophyta; class Magnoliopsida; order Malpighiales; family Euphorbiaceae; genus Hura; species Hura crepitans. The sequence continues at coordinate 11,702 of CANXYI011203264.1, forward strand.
AGTTACTTGTACTGAAAAGATGAGGATATTGGGTCGTATCTGTTCTTCACTTTCCTATGTTGCTTCCGTCATGTTGTTATGATGCCTCCATAATACTTTCAGTAGTAGAATAGATTTATTTCTCAGTTGCCTCACTTCTTTGGCTAATATCTGCACTAGTTCCTCTTTTTATGTCAAATCCAGTTGAACCTGATTCTCTTATGTAGTAATAAAATGTGATGGATCCGATCTATATCTTATTAATATAGATATATGGAAGACATCATGTATCTGCTTTAGTTCAGGTGGCAAAGCAAGCCGGTATGCCAAAGGACCCACTCTTTTAGTAATCTCATAAGGTCCAATGAATCTGGGACTAAGCTTGCCCTTTTTGCTGAACCGAAGCATTTTCCTCCATAGTGATACTTTCAAAAAGACTCTATCTCCCACTTCATACTTGATGTCCCTTCTCTTAAAATCAACATAAGACTTCTGTCTATCTGAAGCTGCTTTTAAACTCTTTCTGATGATTTTGACTTTCTCCTCTTCATCTCAAATCAAATCAAAGCCAACTATCTTGTTTTCTCCTACTTCACTCCAACAAAGAGGAGCTCTGCATCATCGACCATACAAAGCTTCATACGGTGCCATACCTAAACTAGCTTAGTGGCTGTTATTGTATGCAAATTCTGCTAGTGCCAAGTATTGATCCCAACTGCCTTTAAACTCGATAGCACAACTTCTTAACATGTCTTATAGCACCTGTATTACCCTTTCAGACTGACCATCAGTTTGTGGGTGGAATGCTGTACTGTAAGTCAATCGAGTACCTAAGGCTTCTTGTAATTTCTTCTAAAACCTAGAAGTAAATCTCGGGTCCCGATTTAATATTATAGCTGTTGGCACTCCATGTAATCTAATGATCTCATCAATATATAACTTGACCAATTTTTCTAGTGAGTAGTCCATCTATACAGGTATAAAATGAGTTATCTTCGTCAATCTATCGACAATTATCCAAACAACATCACATTTGCTCCTAGTCATGGGCAATCCTATGACAAAATCCATGGTGATTTTCTCCCACTTCCATTCTAGAATTGCAATAAGGTGTAGCAATTTCGAAGGAACCTGATGTTTTGCTTTCACC
>CANXYI011203489.1:0-13471 GCA_948208565.1 Hura crepitans
TACAACAGCTATTGGCACCTTTTTGGACCTAGAATAATTACAATTTGAGTAGTTGAACCCATGGCAAAATGAACTGACAAAAATTACCATTATGCAATGCAAAATTGTGCACAATCTTAACATTTAAGCAAGTTTTATGAATCTAATTGATTTGCAAATAATTTTTACCACACAAAAAATTTTAATGAACATTGTAAATATCTCATATTAATAAAAAAATTTGTTCTAGAATTTTTTGGAAAATAAATGAAACAAATGCCATAACAATTTTGACTTTTTAATTTTTGCCTCTAAAAAACTCAAATTCATGTCTCACTCATTTTAGCAAATTAATCAGTTCACTTTTATCTCATATCTATAAGTTATGCTTTGCGCATCAAATAGCTCTTTAAGGTGAAATAGTATGATGTGAGCATCCATATGCTCATGTTACTTTTAAAGTTTCGAGGACATTGATGGCAGCATAGTATAAGTTGCTAGATCAGAGTCCTCGATATGCTTCAAATATGTTGATTGTTCATTAGCATCAGCACTATCATCAAGGACAAGTGAGTTGGGCCTTTCTAACACTAAATTAATCTTTTCACTTCTCAAAACTATTCTCAAATTTCTAAGCCAATTTATGTAGTTTGACCTAGTCAGCTTATTAGCTTTGAGAACCAAATGTAGGTTTAGATTAGAAGTACTCATGATGCAAGTGTACCTATATGTTAAGATTAAAAACATGTTAGTGTATGATCATGTACATGAAAGCATTTTATAAGGTCTTTAATAAAATATATATGTTCTCCCACTATTTTATTATGAATCAATAGCCCTCACCATTGATTAGAGAAAACCTTATGGTTTTCCTAGTGAGACAGTATCAATATCTCATTGAGGTCAAAACTTGGTTTTGCCTAACAAGCCTAAGCCATAACAAAAATGGTAGGCATCTCATGCCAATTGCATCTTCATACAACTAATAATCATTAGGCAACCAACTCTAGGTGTATATGTATCTCACACACAATTCCACAATTTGCCTCCAAACCTATTAGCCTCGAGTTTGCTTAAAAAACCAATGAACGGTCTATATCAATATAGTTTGTAACATATTCAACGTGGCATAAGCTTAAGTTTACTCAACAACTCATTAATAAAAAGAACTCTGATTATAACCATATTAATTGAAGGCTTGCATGTCATAGTATTAATTGACAGTTTTCTTCCTTGTTAAATCTCATTATTGGTTACATACTTTGGTTTGCTCATGTAAATTGAATTTGTATGCTCATGCATATTTTGTCACACCTAGACTTTTGGTCTAATTTTTGTGAGGATAGAATTGGAATTTGAAGAAATAGTGGCAAATAAAATGGATATACGAATCATGCAGAGTCAGTTGGTGTGAACTATGAAGCGAATAATGATCAAAGGGTAAAATGGTAATTTTGTGGAAAGGCTAAAGGCAAAATGGGAAATTCACTAATCACAATTAAGAAGAGGAGAGAGATGTATAAGAGAAATAAGAAAGGGATATATGCCCTAGTAATGATGAGAAAATGTGAGAAAAATAATGTTTCGAAGTGAGCCTCGGTGAATAGTGCCATTTAAGCCAAATGGAGCTAACTCGACCAAATGTTTATATTTATTATAAGACGAATTGTGGTGAAATTTGAAAAGCATTTGAGGTCATATGAGAGATTAAAAGTCAAAAAGAAAATCTAAATTTATGGTTCATGGCAGAAAATAAATTACTTAAAGCTGAATGGAAAAATTAAAAAACATGCTCAAAAATTTCCAAAAGTGGCAAGTCTTTAAGGTTAAAAATTATGAGGAATCAAACAATCAAGGTGTCGGAATTTCATAAAGATGGCAACTATGTGAAAAAATTAATGAAATAAACTCACATTATATGTGCACATATGTAAGGAAAATGACAAATAATTTTGTAAGGAGCATTTTGAGCCCTTGGATCAAATAGAGATGTGGAAAAATCATGGCCATCCAAGTGGAAAGGTGGAATTGTTGACATGAAAATGAGTAAATGATTTTTTAGTTAATTACACATGGATTAATCTTAACCATCCATGTGTAAATGTTAACTTCTGCTCCTAGCCATCTATTCCATCTATAAAAGCTTAAATAATAATAAATTATTCACTTTAGTTTTCAGCCAAGACCAACCCTCCTAACCCTTCCATGGTTGAAACTCATCTGCCCCCTTTGTCTACTATTTCCACACTATAATTTTACCAAATAGTCACTTAATAATACATAAAAATGGTCACTCTTTCAGCTTAACATCTAAGCTCCTCTAAATACATTGAAAAGAGATGGATTTTAAAAGATAAAAATAACTGGAAAATAGGTAATTTTGTGATACCAAATTGGGTAAGTTGATCTCAAACCAAGTAATTTTTATGAGATTATGTGGAGGGTATAATATAATTATGGAATTTTATGATAAAGCTTGGTATGTAATAATATTCTTGATGATTTTATATGAGGAAATCCATGATGGAATTGGTGGAAGATGAGAAGGAAAGCTAATGAGGTGAGCTTGAAGATGAGAAAATAAAGCTTAAATGGACTAAATGTTGAGAGGTATATGTATTCTAAACTATGGTTTATATGCGTTTATGGTATGTACATGGAACAGATGGAAGAATGTTGCTTTGGGTAAATGAATTGTATGGATGGAAATATTATGAGATTTATGTTAGGATTATTAGAAGTATAAAAAATAAGGAAAAAGAGAAGAGAAATTTAATTAGCTTAAATTTTTATTAACTATGGAATTTTGTATATGAAGAATATTGCTAGATTGGTTTGAATAATTAAATATTGAAAGATTTAGAGTTTGGAAGCATAATTAGGACTTGAGAGAATTATGATAGAGTAGATAGAATATTGAAATAGAATAATTAAGATAAGAGAGTAAATATGGCAAAAATTGATACATAGTAATATTAGTTATTTTATAGTTAATTAAATGTAATTAAATTATAATGATAGATAAAAAATTTGAATTTGATATGGGTAAATAAATAATTGAAATAAATATTTAGGACTTAGACATATGAGAATTTGAAAAATGTGTGTGTGTGTGTGTGTGTATATAAGCTAACGTTATAAAATATGCATAAACTATAATTAATAAGAGAAATAATTTAATTATAACAAAATAAGTAAGTCTAAGTGAATAATAGGTATGTATAAATAATTATAATTGACCAATTAATTATGCAAAGGTTTAATAAAGCATATATGATATAAGGGGATGAGAAAATAAAGAATTAAAGGAGTCAATTAGATAGAAATAGAATTGAATTCATCATACATACAAAACTAAAGAATTATAACTTGAGTAAAAGATAAGTGAAAATAAGAAATATGGGGACATGTAGGATTTAAATATGATTTAGCCAAATTATGATAAATATGTATAGAGATATAATATATGCTTAAGTGTCATTATAAATTAATTGACTAGGATTCAATTAAATAGAGACAATGAGAAGTTATAAAATTAATTATATGATATAATTAACTTACGTTAATTATTTTAAATGAGGTGAGGATAACTTATTCAAATGAGAATGGTAAAATATATTCCTAATGCCTAAGAAAGAGAAAAATACAATGACCAAAACTAAAAGTAATTTGAATTTATATCCAAAAAAAGGTATATGAATGAACTTTTAACATGGAATTGAATGGAATAAATTTTATGAGAGAGAAAGAGGATAAATGGCTTTATAAGATAAAGTATATATACATATAAAATTATTATAAATTCTAATTCTTAATTAACAATAGTAAAAACATAGAAACATTGGTTATATTCTAGATAATTAAAGATTATAAAACAAATATTTATTTATTTCAGCATAAAGGATAAAGGAACATTTATAAAAATAAGTAATTAAGGAATTAAACACACTAAGGATATATTAAGAGTTTGTATTGAAATGGTGAGTATTCAAAAAATAACATTAATCCTATAAAGGATAATAAATTAGAAATAAAGGTTAATTACAAGATACTTTTACTCATGAAATATGAATGATGGGACATAATAATATGAGATGTTATGAATAATAAGAATATGATAGGAAATTGATATAAAAAAGATATTTATCATGAACTTGAAAGAGTATATTATGAGCATAAATGTAAGAGATGAAATGTTGTGATTACGAAATGGAATGTTGGGATTAAATTAAAAAGGATTCCATATGCTTGGAAAGTAATGAAATTGAGAAAGATACTAGCCCATATGTGTAAGACAATCTATTAGATAGGTTGATTGGTCAATTAGGTAGTTAGCAGCTATTAGGGTTTTTAATGCATAAGCATCATTGCCTTATTTTATGATGGGTGTAGCTATTGAGGTTCTAATGAGAGCCCTGTACAGTTTTGGATATTGGGAGGTCCACTAGGGCTTATCCGTACTATCTAGTTTATTTGGATATTGGGAGGTTCTTTAGGGCTAATCCCTATTATCCACCTATGCTAGGGTATTGGGAGGTGTTCCAGGGCTAATCCTTACTATCCTATTTCTTTGGGGGTATTGAGAGGTCCTTTGGGGCTAATCCCTACTATCTTATTTCATTGGCATATTGGGATGTCCTTTGAGGCTAATCCTCACTATCCCTTTTCTTTGGGATATGAAAAGGTCCTTCAGGGTAGATACTTGCTATCCCATTTGTTGGGAGGTCCATTTGGGTTGATCCCTGCCATTTGGTATTAGGAGGTTTTACAGGATTGATCCCTACTATGGATGGATGGTGTGTATAGATGCCAAGGTCCATAATATGGGCCACTGTATAAGATAGATCTTGATATCTAATGTTGAGCATATATCTTTCAAATACAGGCTGAATAAAGAAGAATGATAAGTTTAAAGATGATTAATATATTGTTAAAGATATTATAATATCAAAATCTAGTAAAAAAGGGAAATAAAGGAAGGGAAGGGAGATAAATTGCAGAAAGAGATGAATTGAAATAATAGATAAAGGGAACTGATTATATGATAACAAACATTGTTATTAGTATCACAAATGTTATAACTATCAAGAAAGAACATATGTCCTAACTTTATTGGAAAATCTATCTATAAATGAAATTCCTAAATTATAGATATGTATAAATTGGAAAGGGAAAATGTTTAACTAAATATAGTGAAAGAATAAATAAATAGATATCACAAGAATGTATTAAGGAAAGATTGGAGCATATTCTTAAAGATACTATAAAGCAGGATATAATGATATTATGTTAAACTATTGTTGGCCGTATAGTTAGAAATAGGAATAAGAGCCAAACACACCTAATCACTACCCAATAGAAAAGATAAGTTGGGATGAGATGATAAAGTTATGAATAGAATGAATATGTAAATGTTATAAGTAATAAAAGATGATAGAATAAAGATATGATTAGAGCATATTTATACTAATGGTTATTATTTATTATAATTAAAGGATTTAATTTTCATAGCATTAAAATACACCATTAAGCAATTATGCTCAGCGGACTGGCTTTCCTGCTAATACGTAAGTTATCATATAAGGTAAGCGAAGTGATGGATTGAGTCCCGGCACCGGCTAAAGCAAACAAGTTAAAGCCATAAGTAAGACGAGTCCATCATGACCATTGTTTGTATGCTAATGCGTAATGATCGTTATTTTTCTTGGGAATTTATATACATGATAGTGTAACAAGGCTATTAGATATATATTACTAGATGTAAATATATAGACATGAGCCTTTTTTGTGCTAGGACCAATCGAGTCTAAAACTAACCAAAATATTAGTTGGTCATTAAATATAATAACATTTCTTTTTGAGTAAAATGAGTTATGGGTGAGAGTAGGATTAGGATCGATGACCTTCTGGGAAGTGGCATCTCTTACCCGTACTAGAAACAAATCAGGCAAGAGGTGTTACATACTTAATCTCATTAAATCATACATATATATCTCATTAAATATATAACCTAGCTATAGACTTTTACAACATTGTTTTGTTGAGCCCAAGGAAATTAATTTTGGGTTAAACCATAAGTAGTATGCATGAGATCAAACCTAATGAAGAAATAATTAAAACATTTCTAACTACTTCTTCATTTGGTCCTTCTTGGTTATCCTTCTTCTCCTTTTGTTCCTTATATTTCTTCATCCTATTCTAACATTATGTAATCTAATTACATTCTAAAATTATAAAGAATATCTCACGTTAGATGTGAGAGAAATTAGATAAGAAGGGAAATACAATAGAAATGAGAGAAAAGGCTGGGACACAAAGGTCCAAATTTAGTAAAGAAAAATCTATGCATTTCATGATTAATCACATTGGTCATAGTCCATAACTAGTTATCATGCCAATCATACAAACTTAGTATGCATTTCTAACACATCATAGGTGTTAATTCTTTGAAAAATCAATTATGGTTGATTACTAGTATTATAACTCTTATAAAACTATTATGGTTTATATGTCTTAATCATTTAAGTTTTCTTATGCTTGTAATATGGAGTTTTAATTAGATTAAACATGTAATTAATTTATTTAATATCATTTAGTTATTAAATTACATGAGTTCTAATAAAATTATAATTCTAAATTAAATTAAACATTTCAAGCATATCATTTAGAATCAAATTCAAAATTACAAGAAAATCTTAATTGCCTTGTTGACATATCCTAATCCATTTAGATAATAATTATCATTATTAGAACAAAATAGAACCTAGTCCTTATCTTTAATTTAAAGTCCTAATCCAATTAGAAACTCAAATTAAAATAGATTTAGAATTATAATATTACTAGGAATCACATTCCATGAACAATTAAAATTTTCATGACAAAAATCATCATATATGAATTCAATTTAATTTAATTAAAATTAAGATGATAATTTTCATAAATTTAAAAAAAGAAAAATCCAATCAAATTGACATTTAATTTTAACTAAAAATCTTTAAGCAGTAGTTCATTAAGAATCAAATTCTTAGTGAACTATAAAATTGTTTGCAACTAGGACTCTAAAACCAACCCAAATGAGTTTGGATTAATTTTAGTAGCCATTGACACCTTTTTGGACCTGTATTTTATCAATTCAAATCACTCTTTTATTTTTTCAACCCATGGCAAAATCAACAGACAAAACATGCTATTATGTGATTCAAAATTGTGCACAATCTTAACACTTAACTAAGTTTATCAATCTTATTCTTGTGAAAATGATTTTTACAACTACAAAAATTTTAATTAGCATCATAAATATCTCATATTCATGAATAATCAGTTCTGTAAGTTTTGGAAAATAAATGAAACAAATTCCATCAAAATTATGACTTTTCAGATTTTAACCTCTCAAAGACTTGAATTCATGTCTCACTCATTTTACCAAATTAATCAATTTTATTTTCATGAAACATATGAACAAAATTAAAATCCATATTTTTAATTCAGCATACATTAGATTAAATCACAAAAATAGCAATTAAATCATAAAGCATGGAAACAAAGTACAAGACATAATCTTCTATGCGTAAAAAACCCCTATGCACAAAGAAGAAAATTTTTTTTCTTAAAGTCAATTTAATCCAATTAATATTCTAGACTTCTAATTTAAAATCATTCTAAATCAATTACAATCATATTAATAAGTTCTGATCATAAAATAAAATCAAGAGTGACACCCGAAAAAATAAATCATAAAATCATATTTTATATCTAAATCAACTGTAATCGAATGTTCAACCGTTTTGATTTAATAGAGAACTAGGCTCTAATACTAGTGTTGGCTTTATAAAAGTCATGCACTATGAAAAATTACAAATTTTTGTGCAACACCAATTAATTATAACAAGGATCCGAATATATCAAAATGACAAACAACAAAAAATTAAGCAGTATAGAAATTATATCATTATTTGTTATATGGCAATTCTTTTCCTTTAGCTCACCTCACTAAGTTATTGCAAATCAAGTGATCCTCATAGGGAACACCTCTAAGGTATCTACACAAGAAATAACATGATGAACAATTGAATATCAAGGTGCTAGTAAGATATTCAAAAAGGAGCATATGAAGAAAAGAGAATCCCAAAAATCACAAGGAGTGTGTGTGAATTTTTTATGTACTTGGTGGCTGATTTAACTACGTTATTTATACTAAATTAACCCTCTTTAGGTCAAATTTTAACCATTAAAATTTGACCAAAATATTGTTTAAGGAGTCCCATAAATTGGGCCTCTTTTTGTCTATTGTGTAAGGTCTAATAATAAGGTCCTTGCATATAGAACAGTAAGGCCCATTCTAGGCTTCCTTTTGATGCTATTCTAGGCTTTAAATTTAAAGCAACTACAAGCTTGATTTATTTTCCTTTTAACCCCTAAATGGTCCATTTAAAATCAGATTAAAAAGGCACCCTTAAATGGGCCTTCAAGGCCTAAGCCTTTTTAACACTTAAAAAGGTTAAACTGGGTCAACTGGGCTCTAAGCCTAATATCTCTTTTTCTTCTTTACTTCTTCTTCATTCAATAATATCTCATATCATTAAAATATTAAACACTTTGATAATGATTTCAATTCTTTAAGTGTGCGACCCTATAAGTTTCTGATACACTTTTACAGTACATGGTGAATTAGAGTCTTAGTCTAACTAGGACTCTTAAGATTTAATCTCATTAAGCCTTTAATTAATTCCCAATTAATAATTCACTTGTGTACAAGTCTTAAGAGGTGTGTAGGAAAACATGGAGACTACTAATGTGTTTGAAATTCAAGTGGTTTGACTTAACCCTTCCATATATAATTAACATGCTATTACTCTTTTCACCATACTTTATCTCATTTAAGTTTAAGTATAGACTTATGTTAACTCAATACATAGTTAAGTATGTCTAATTAAGCCCTAAACATGTCAATTTTAATATTTAAATCTTTATTCCAAAAATTCCCTTTTGAATCTTATTCACACATTTATTTTACTCTTATCAAAGATTCCCTTAATAAAGATATATTAGACTTATGAGGTAAACTCCTCAATATAATATAAGGTGGTGAATCCTTTATTGATCACTCAATTACCTTCAAGTATCTTAGACTATACATAAACTCCTAGCTATGTATACATCATGATGAAGTAAAAGCAGTAGAGTCAAAGTATACCCTTCGATAATTGCACCTACTGATATGATGAGATGACTTCATTAACATAGAGTATGCATCCATGTAAAGATCTCATGTTTGGGTCTCTAATGAACTTGTTTCTTAAACAAGTATCCACATGTTAACTTTAATTATCACCATGCTTACAACATGTGAGAAGTACTATTTGACCAAGTCAAAAAGTATAACATGTGCTAGTCTATCTGTATCAATAATGTTCTACTTGTTAATACAATGACTAAGGAGAGTTTTGGTATTTCACATTTGAATGGAATAGGAATCTCACATCATGAACTCTTTATGATTTCCTCTATACTGTGAAATAATACCAAGGACTCCATTACAATGTTTAAGATCTATATCAAACAAATGAATTAATCATAAGTACTTATGTAATAAAAAATACCTTTTATCATAAATGAATGTACACAAAATATCCTTATTACACACATGTTTTCGGGAGTACAACTAATAATCTCCCACTTATACTAGAGCCAATCACTAATGTATCTAATACCAATATTATTTACTTAGAGATTGAACATTTTTTGAGTAGGTGCCTTAGTGAGAGGATTAGTAGTTTTATGATATGTAGGGACTCTATTAATCTTTACATCCTACATACCACCTATCTCTTAGATTAGATGGTAATGCCTGAGAACATGTTTAGATCATTGATGAAATCATGATTCTTTTACCTGTGCAATGGCTCCTTTGTAGTCAAATTATAAAGGTACTAAGTACATAATAGAAGGGAAAACTACTAGTTTAATAATGAACTTCTTGATCCATACTACTTTTTTAATTGTAATGTACTCTGCTTTAGTAGTTCAGTCTACAGTTTTATCTTGTTTAGAACTCTTCCAACTAATTGTACCTCTAACAAATATGAATACATAACCTAATTGGGATTTGTAATCATCATTGTTAGACTAAAAGCTAACATTAGTATACTCGCTAACTCACAAATCCCCTTCTCTATATACCAAGAATACATCTTTAGTCCTTCTTAAGTACTTAAGGATATTCTTGATAGTCACCCAATGTTCCTTTCAATAATTGGATTAGAATCTACTTGTGACACTAAGAGCAAATGTCACATCAGGTCGAGTACATAACTTAGCATAAATGATGGATCCTATAGTGAATGCATATGGAATCCTGCTCATATAGTCCCTCTCCTCTTGTGCCTACAGACACATAGACTTAGAAAGGACTTTCCCATGAAGCATAGGAATAAACCCTCTCTTTAAGAGATCCATGACAAACCTCTTTATCATTTTATCTATGTATGTAAACTATGAAAGATATATAAACCTCTTCAATCTATCTCTATAAATCCTTATTCCTAGTATATAGGTTGCTTCACTAAGGTTTTTATGGAGAATTTCTTAAATAGCCAAATTTTGATTGATTGATAAGTTAAGACATCATTTCTCAAAAGTAATATGTTATCAACATACAACACTAAGAAAATCACTATACTCCTACTAACCTTCTTATTAACACATGGCTCATCCAGATTTTGTGAGAAACTAAACTCTTTGATTGTCTCATCAAATCGAATGCTCCAGGTCCTAGATGTTTGCTTTAAACCATGAATGAATTTTTGAAGTTTATATAACTTACTGCTATCAGTGGATATGAATCCATTAGTCTATGTCATATATACCTCCTCTGTAGATTTCCATTAAAAAAGTTGTCTTCACATTTAGTTAGCTAAATCTCATTATCATAATGAGCGACAATAGCAAGCAAAATCCTAAAGGATTTAAGAATTACTATCGATGAAAAGATTTCATCAAAGTCAATTCCTTGCCTTTAATGGTAACCTTTTGCTAACAACCTTGCTTTAAGGTTAACTAAATTACCCTCTATGTCAGTCTTTTTCTTAAAGATCCATTTGCATCCAATAGGTTAGTATAAGCAAAGTCCATAGATGGTTGTCATATATGGAATCCATTTCAAATTGCTTTGCCTTTAGCCACAATTCTAATTTTGAACTCTTTAGAACCTCCTCATAGCATGTAGGCTCATCTTCTTATACTATAGTTACAATATTGTGCTTATTTATGAGAAATCCATATCTCTCAAGCTTAGTATGAACTCTAGTAGATCATCTAGGAGCTTGTGTTACAATAAGCTCTAATATTACATTATAATCATGTGTAATAAGCTCATGATTAGTTGATTGATCTACCTTTATTTATGGGTCTTAAACTTCATCAAGTTTGATTCTACCTTACTGTCTTCCTTTAAGAGAAACTCCTTTCTCTAAGAAGATAACATGCTTTGAAACAAACACCTTTTGTTACAAAGTATTATAGAAATAGTATCCAAAAGACTCTTTTGGATATCCTAAATAAACACTTTTTAGATTTAGCATCAAGGTTATCAAACACAATTCTTTTCACATAAGTAGGACAACCCTATACTTTTAAGTGTTAAAGAATTGGTTTCCTATTATAACATATCTCATACGGTGTAACATCAACCAACTTTGGTAAAACTCTATTTATAATGTAAATAGCATTTTCTATTGCATAACCCCAAAATGACTTAAGTAGAGTTACAAAGCTCATTATGGATTGAACCATGTCCAATAGGGTTGGATTTCTCCTTTCAAACACACCATTATATTGTGATGTATGTGGGCAATCCATTGAGATAATATACCATTATTTTTTAGAAAGCTTTGAAATTTTTGACTTCAGTAGTGTCTACCTTGATATGATCATAATGTTTTAATACTTCTATCAAGTTGTTTCTCAACTTCATTTTTTAATTCCTTGAACTTTTTAAAGGCTTTAAACTTATACTTTATCAAGTACACATACCCATATCATCAATAATAATTAATAAAGGTAATAAAGTAGAGAAACCCATCTCTTATATTTGTAGTCATTAGGCCACATACATCTAAATGTATTAAGTCTAAAAGACCACTAACACATTCACCTTTTTCCACTAAAAAGGTGTATTTGTCATCTTGCCCAATAAACAATATTCACATGTTTCAGTTGATTTATAATCAAATGAGCCCAAGTCAGTAGACTAGTGTAACTTAGTCATGCGCTTCTCATTTATATGGCCAAGTTTATAATGCTATAAGCAGGATGGTTTCAAGTTATCAGTCTTAATTTACTTGGCATTAATATTGTAGATGTCTATTTAATTATCAAGAATATAAATTCCATTATTATTAGAACCAAAATAATAAAAAAATATTATTCTTATAAATTGATCAACCTTGTAATTCCTCTTTTAATAATCAGCTTTACCATAGTGGAATCAAGTCTCCTTAGGGCCAATGTTTTTGTACTAGATGTGGGTTATTTACCTTTGCCCTTCTTCACCCCACCTTGGACCTTGGTTACATCCTTTTTTTTATCTTATTCTAAAATTTACCCTTAGATGTAGAAGAATCAACAACCATTGCTACTTTTGAATTCTTTTTAATGGCATCCTTAATAATCTTGAGCATATTCAATAGCTAAGAGATTATTGTCTAGGTCTTGTTCATTTGATAGTTAAGCACAAATTATGTATAACTCTTAGGAACAACACTAAGTCAGCACTTCAATCATGATCCATAATATATCTTAGATTAGTGAGCTACTCAATATACCCATTCATCTTCAGCCTATGTTGCATGATGCAAAATTTAAATTTTGTTATGGTTTATTTAAACATAAAGTATAATTTTATGATTTATTGGTTCAATGGTGGCTCCTAATTTTATTTTATGATCAGACCTTATTAGAATGATTAAAATTTATTTGGCATGATTTTAAGTCGGATGTCTTGATTTTTAGTTGGATTAAATTGGCTTTATGAAGAAAATATTTCTTCTATGGCCATTGGGGCTTTTTATGCATAGAAGATTATGCCTTTTTCTTTTTTTTTCTTGCTTTAAGATTAATTGATATTTTTGTGATTTAATCTAATGTATGATGAATTAAAATATGGATTTTAATTTTGGTCATATGTTGCATGAAAATTAAATTGATTAATTTGGTAAAATGAGTGAGACATGAATTCGAGTTTTTGAGAGGTCAAAATCCGAAAAGTCATAATTGTTATGGCATTCTTTTATTTATTTTTGAAAATTTTCAAAACTAATTTTTTTTATGAATATGAGACATTTATGATATTAATAAAAAAATTTTAATTGGTAAAAATCATTTGCACATGAATGAGATTCATAAACTTGCTTAAGTGTTAAGATTATGCATAATTTTGCATCGCATAATGGTAATTTTTGTCAATTCACTTTGCCATGGGTTCAACAACTCAAAT
>CANXYI011203687.1:0-14713 GCA_948208565.1 Hura crepitans
AATGTGTGTGTTTATATGCCTTAACTATATAAATATAAGGTATAAGTATGTGTGAGTTGAAATTAATGGTATATTAATGTTAATTGGATGGTTATTATAAGATTTGAATGAAAATTTGGTTATGAAATGGATGGCAGGATGATAGACATATCATGGCTAAATTATACTAGTTATACTTATGTGTGTGAATTGATTTAGTATAGGTAAAGTGATGTATATGCGAGGTGAAACTCATAAGGATGAGTACATAATGTTAAATGAATGTGTAAATTTAATACTTAAAGTGTAAAATAATGTTTTTAAAGTGCTTGAATAATGCGTGTAAGTATATTGAATTTGAAAGTCATTAGATATTATTGTTAATATGGTGATTATGGATGATTTAGATGAAAATGAGCCAAGAAATACATCATGAGTTGTTATTACCATGATGGCTAAAAAATGCTAGCATGTCTAAGCATGTATAGGCTATTTTAATATGAGTAACTAGTATGGTATCAAGGCAGAGTTGAGAAGATGGGTAAGTGTATGCAATGAATCATATTACAAAAGTATATAATTTTAAAATTTAAAGTGTTTGTGTATTTACTTGAACTATGTATTTAATGTGCATATGTATGTGGAAAGTGTAATTAATGATGTAATAATGCTAGATTAAGGATTATTACTTGTTTTAAATGTGAATTAAGTTAAAATGTAATTGTTAAGTAATTACACATATAATAGCTGAATGGTATATGTATTAAAGCAATAACCATGGATAAGTGTATATAATGGATATTGTAAACTAGTGAGCAAAAATGGTTAATTAGTTGTTAAATTAAAAAGGGAAATAAAAGTTTTAAATAAAAATTGATTGAAAAAGTGTATAGCCTTATATGGCTGAATGAGTGTATTTAAATGATATTGAGTACATGATAATTAAACTAAGGAAAATTTATGAATAAAAGGAAATGGATTCATGTGAGACTAAAATGATTATGGTAAGGTAAGTGACATGATTTATATCTAACTTAGAATTGCATAAAATATGATAAGAGTGAATCAAGTTGTCATGTATATGACTATTCCTTTATATGTACTGTTTGTCTAATTATGAGCCTAAGATTTGTAAAAGAGCACTGAGATAAATATATGATAATAAAATTACACGTGGATTAAAGAACATATAAATATATGTAGAATAAGTGAACATATATAATAGCAAATGGAATGTGGTGAATACCCATATGAGCCAAACAACCTAGACTGGATAGGTTTATCGATTAACTTGGGATAGATAATAGTTGCCAAAACACTTCAGTGTCTTTTGATGCTAGTGTAGTAGCTATAGATCCCTTAAGGCCACTACACATATATCATATTGGTGTAGCAACCATAGGTCCATTACGGCCACTACACATATGCCATATTGGTGTAGCAATTATAGGTCCATTGAGGCCACTACATAAATGTTATGCTATCGTAGGTGCATAGAGCCATTGCACATATTCATATAGGTGCAATCATTATAGGTCTAAAATGTAGGCATTACATAATTGATATATCCCATTTTCCAGTATTAGACAGTTATGTTTGTCAAGTATTGGCTAAGTTGTTGGATAATTGGACGGATGCAAATTAAATTAATATAATTACAATTTATGAAGTATAAAAAATATGTATGAGATAATAAAAATAGAGCAAATGGTATACATATTAAGCATGAATATTTGAATGTATTTATGATAGGGATTGAGTAAATAAATAATTCAAAGTAAAGATAACAATAATTACAAGTATTATATTGACAACAATAAAAAATAAATAATGAAAGGTTAAGATATGGAATGATCAAGAGGATTATGTTCAATTATGTGATGATGTATGGCATAGAAGTGCTATTTTCTATAAGTTACTATTTGGGCTATTGTCACTTAACAGCTGTTATGCCATCAAATTTTAGATATAAGGGTCCTAACTGGTATGAGTAAATCATGTATGAGTAAATAAATGTATACTTAGAAAGAACTATATCATACCCACTCTTAATGAAGCTATTAAATTAAAAAGAGAAGGTTTTAAATAATTTGGATTGTAATGAATAGAGTAACAGGTGTGTGTCACCTTTCATTTAGGTCTGGCAACCAAATCGGGTAAGGGGTGTCATAAGTGGAGCTTTATTATGAGATCTTTATTACCCATATTGTGTAGAGGTAACCTTTGAAGGGACCATCCTTTAGATGTTGGTATTTTAGGGAAAGGGTTTTAGAGTGGAATAGGGGTTCTCGCTTTAAACCTATTCTGAAGGATCTTGCAAAGTCCTATTTGAGCACCTTTCTCTTTCCAACTGAGTTAGTTGAGTAGGGGAGGGCTAGTGTTCAAGCTAAGACATTAGTTGATAAAAGAGCCAACTATGCTACCTTGGTTAGAAGCACTCTTTTGGGAAAAGTTCGGGTAGCTTTTATAGTTTCTTTACTAGTATGCACTTTTGACCTTAACTTCTTTTCTTCTTTTTTTTTTCTTTCTCTAGCCATTCTTGAAAATTTTAGCTTGCTACTCTATCTATTCATGAGAAAAGTTTATCTTCACAACCTCTTACTAGTCCATCCTTACCTATTGAGTACTTAGTGAATGTCTGTAAGATCTAATCTTTACTTCAACTTTAATGACCATGAGGAAGTTTTATGCAAAGGCACTATGCAGATCGAAGTATCCAATTATTCTTGCTACAGCTAGCATGGTAGGTTTTCTTTCCTTATTTCTCATACATTTTCAATTTTATTTCTTCTCAATACATAATTGAGGCTATATTTTTTTTATTCTTGTAATGCCTAAGAGAGTCTTTAGAGTATGCTAATGGTTTTATTGCTAGCTTAAAGAGTAAGCTTACGGCATAGACTCATAGAGTAAGTATATACAACTTTTATCTTATATGTATGTAAGATATGCAAGTTTTTTTTTTAAAAATTAATATAGTTACCATATGCTTTCAATCTTTATTTTAAGATGTGATTCAAGAATAGAGGCAGATAATTAGATTCCTCAAGAGATATTCAGCTCGCAAAACACAACTATATAAAGAGGTTTAATTAGAGGCCTGTTCATGGAGATTGAATGAACTTATGATTGATCCTGAGGATGTAGCTAGGTCTGCTCGTGCTTTTTGTCAAACTTTTAAAATGGCTTATGGATTCCTTCATTCATGTTTTATTAGTCTCTTTTATTCAAACTTTACATCCTCGTACTATCTTCTCTATTATCTCATTAATGTTCATGCCATTATGTCGTATTTATTACCATACCAGTATATTTACCATCTTATGATAACTCATTACAAGTCTTTACAGTAGGTTTATTTCCTTTTATATAACTAGCATTTATAATCTTTATTAATAATAATACACTTGTATATATTTATACATGACACCCTCATCCTTTTGGTCTTATAAATTTAACCATTGATCTATTTTAAATTAAGTTTATTATCTTTTATTCACTTGTTTAGCCATTGTACGTAACGTAATTTGCTCTTAATTTATATATGCATACCTCACACATACCCCAATGTCATTTAGCCATGGAAACTTTTACTATACACTATTCCTTTCTACCTCTAATTCTTACTTCAATTACACCTTAGATGTGTAGCAAGATTATTCATTCATTGACTAGGAATAACTTTAGGCATTTTCACACATTTCTCACATATATACATATGTATATACCCATATACATATGAATTAACCACCATAAGTAATGTCAACCACATCTTGTTCTTTACTTAAGTGAGATTAACCTCTAATTCATCAAACAAGTACATTTATTCATTTTTTGTAAAACATAATCGTATTACTTATTTAAAACTTAAGCACCTATTTATACACTATTCATTACCATTTAGCCATATCATGATTTACAACTTTACATGTAAGTCTAATCTAAATTTCTACTTAGTCCTATAATTAAGTGTTTAAAAGTCTAGTATCATTTTTCCATGCCATTTCTTTTTACACTTAAACATGATTATTAATTTTCTAAACCTACCATTCAGCTCCACTTATAAGTGCACCTACTAATTTCTTTTTTGTTCAATTGCTATCATAGGCACGGCATAAGTATTTAGATAATTCATTAATTCCCTTAATCTCAATTTGTACATGCAAACATATATTAATTGATCCATTTAGCTAACAACATATGTGCCCACATAACTAAAACTCTCACCTTGTTTCCCCTATAAATAATTCAAGTAAGTGATTTCATACCATAAATATGTGACTTAAGAATCAATTTAGATACCTAATATCATTATAACCTTATCTTTATATTTTTATCATCCACTTGTATTAAATTTATAACCTCACCTAATTAGCCTTATTATGAATTTTAGCCACGAAGGAAATTTTCAAAATTATAATCTTTCTTAATCTATTATTTATCAATTTTACGCATATTTATCTCATTAACACCAATGTATTTTTACCTTTCATTTTACACTTAAGCTTATAAGTCTAATGAGCTATCTAAGTATTTTGACTTACAAATGATTTATAAGATTCAGCTTATCCAATTAAACCCTCTATATTTACTTGTTAAATTCATTAAACTAGAACATACCAATAATCTAATTATTTGGTCGGAATAACCTACACCCATATACCTCTCAATCCATAATCTTTAGGCCTAACATTCCCCTAAATTCAATTCTTATTTCATATTTTAGTTTTACTTCAAACTATTTTATTCCAGTTAATTAATATCTTGATGCCATAAATCATAGCTTATATGTACATTTATAACATAATTCATTCATTCCATGTTTACAAATGCCTACTTTAATTATGGAATTACATACACAGGATATATTTGTTGAATATATGTATCTTTTCACTTTCTCCTTTCATTTCTCCATTCTTGTGATATTTAGTCAATCAAAATTCTTGCTAAGTGCTTCAAGTTCCAAATTGCTACCAAAAATACCATTTTTACTTCTCTATTAACTCCTTTGTTCCACTATTAGTTCAGACTCCATTCTTCTCTTCTTCTTTTTTTCCAATTCAGTCACCAATTTTAAGTTCTCACTTTATTTTCTCTATATTTCTATTTAGCCTTTCTTGTTGTAATTGTTGAGCCTTAATTCTGAAACTAGCACACATTTGTTGTAGAATCAATAACTTTCCTTTATAAAGTTGGGTCTACTACAACAACACTCATTTTTGCTAATAATGGCTAAAATCACCACTTTCCCCCACTAACTTCATCGCCTAAACTTTAAACTACAATAATAAAATCTTTTAAATTTCTTTTCTACCTCATTCTTTATTTTTTTGGACTTAGTTTCTATTGGGGACTAACGACAACAGTAGCTATAACGTTGTTGTCCTCAACATCCATCAATCTTCCTTTATTCTATTATAACTGTCTCATACTCTTCATCTTTTAGTTACTTTCTCTCTTTCTAAATTCATTTTATATTTATATGACCATTTTCAACCCCATATTTTCTTTATTATTTCTCCCATTTGTTGCTTGACCGACTAGTTTCCACAGCCATTGTCAGGCTATAAAAAAATTTAGCAATAGCCTCTTTTATCTGACAATTATGGCTTTCATTCGTTAGTTTAATCGGCTCCTTTTTACCCATAGACATCAAGAAGGATAACCCAAGGAAATAATAAAGTTAACGATAGCTTATCTATAATGCTACCTTAATTAGCCACTATGCTGGGCCCATTACAGTTCTGTAGTGCAACCGTGTTGAAAGCCACTACAACTTAAATTGTTGATCTATATTAATGCCTAACCCCTTTCTCTCATTTGTTTTTTTCCATTATTTCTTTTTTTTTTTCCTTTCTGAAAAGCCTAAAATCAGTTCCTTTCCCTTTCATTGTTTTTCTTTCTCCTTCATCTCGTTTCTTTATCTCAGTTTCATTTCCTTTCTTTTTCTTTCTTTCTCTTTTCTACCTCGATCCCATCTTCTCTCCTTTTCTTTCTCTTTTCTTTTTCTTTTCTTTTTTTTTTTGCAGCTGTTGGCTTAATTATAAAAGCCAACAAAATTTTCTAAGTAAAAATTGACCATTGAGTGGGTTTGGAGGAAAATGGTTTCCTTTTTCTATTTTAGTTATTCTTTTATGTATACATATGTGTGTATATATTTATTTAATCCCTTTATATAAATTTCTTTCATAAATATACCCGATTAGTCAGTAGATGAATTTTCATTTCGATTAATGTCCTATAATTCTTTCCTCTATGTGTTAAAATAAATTAATTATTTGCTTACGTTATTTTAAGTTTATTCCCTTTACTAATTATTCAATTTAATTTCTTTATTTTATGTCCAAGGTATTCAATTATTAGCATTATTAAGATATGTAAACCTCATACCATTTAATCATCTAAATTTGAATTTTTGTAGTTTGCTTCATTTTCCCAAGCCAATACGCTAGTTTATAACTTTTCATTTTTAGGTATATATATTCATACTAACTTCTACATGTATTATTGCTCGACTAAAAATTCCTAAATATTTTCTTTCGTTTAACCTTGTTATGAATCCTTTGATTTTAGTAAACCAAAATTCATCCCTCCTTGTCTAAAGAACTTATCTTTATCATTAAGTTTAGTAAATTTCTTAACATCAGGAACACTATTGACACTCAAGATACATTGTTTGCCAAACCTGAGGTTTTTAAGCATTGCATTTCTTCCCCTCTTAAAAGAATTTCATCCTTAAAATTCTTAAGGTCTAGTCATACTCTTTAACATCTATTAAAGTATATTTTGTTAATCTTAATTTCCACACTTCTTTGTAACTCTTTCTATCCTTTACTTTATATCTTAGTCTTTCTCATCTTTATATTATCTAAATCTTAACTTTCCTTCCCCTCTTAGGCATCTTGTAAGCATCTACTATACCTATATCTTTAATGAGCTTGAATCTATTTAGGTGATCTCATAACAACTCTTTATGACTAATATCTTATATAACTGATTCCATCTGTCCTAGTAAATACATCTTTTTTCCCTTATTTCTCTTATTCTTGTCCATCACAACTCCTATTTCATCTCACATTCTTCTTTTTGTTATTCCTTTATGTTGGTATAATTTGTCAAGTCTCCCTTTCAATCAAGGCTCTACAAACATATACATGATTGAGCTATGACTATGTTTATGCAATGATATAATGATGTATATGATGATAAGGCAATATAAACATGCATGATTTTATGATAATGCTCATATCATGTAATGCATAATCCTAGCCCTAGTGTTTTATGCAATAACAAAAAAAAACCATTGATTTTTAGGGAAGTTGGTAGGTACATTAAAGGCATTAATTATTTCATTGCTGAATGTTATATCTTCCTATTAAGTCCACTCAGCTTCTCTTCTTATCCCTTGCTAACCTCTTTATATGGGTCCTTTTTCCTTCCTTATATCAAAGAGCCCTTACTCATTCTATTCATGCTTCTTTATTTCTAAGTTCGCATCATGATAGCTATCATTAACATATAATAACTACTTGTTACCTTTCCTTAATACCATACAAACTAACTTTACCTTTAGTTCTTATTAATATTAAATTTACTCTTAGTACTCATAGACATTATCTTGTATTGTACATAACCTAAACCCTTAGGCACTCATGTAGACTTTATATTACTCTTTATTTTATGGAACATTTAAACCTACTCTGACACCACAAAATGTGACATCCCCTTACTCGAGCCATTATTGAAACTCGAATAAGTGGTGACACTTACTACCTTGCCTTATTAGCATTACATAAATTCATATATCTCCTCAAACATTTCTTAGATAATAAGTTGTATCAATTATATGTTATAAGCTTAAGTAAGACCTATTATCTAGTTAAGATTTTCTATAAAGAAAATTTGGCAGTTTAATAGCTGTCCAGAGTAGAACCAAAAATTTAACCTGTAAGAAATTAACACTTCTACATATATATATCCATCTCAATCTAGTATCCCTTGGATCCTGTGATCCTTCACTACTATATAAGCATTAACCCAAAGCATAGTTATTATCAATAGTACATCAATCAAATATATTCATATGATCAGTACTGACTTTACCATTTAAATCATCAACAAATAAATGTACCATAATTCATACATAAATCTTTTACATAGCTAAATTTTCAGGTGAGTGTTTTACATTTAAAAACTCTTTTTACACAATGGCTTAGGCCTACCCGTTAAGCATATACATAAGTGCCTCTTTCTAGGTATATTATACAATAAATACAAAGCTACACTAAAAATAAGTCTTTAATCTACTTTACTCCCTTAAGATTATCTATCCTCACCAGCTATCTTCAACCTACGCATCAGCAAAAGCCAATACACTGAGCAATAGTGCTTAGTGGTGTATTCAATTCTAGTACTTAAGTAACACACGTATGAATTCTATCTAAAATTACAATTCTCATGCCATATATGAGCCATTCATTAGATATATGTATTTGATTTGGGCTTCTTCAAACATATCATAATTACTGATTTACAACACTAGATTTTGCGGTTACTTACATAAACCCATTTCAACACACAAGTCACACACACACACACACACACACACACACACATATATGTTTCAGCACTCAATCTTAAGATTTTATGTTTGTTAAATTAAGTTATAATTCCTAATTAACTACCTAGCTTCATCATTTTGGTCCATTTTGTTTACTTATGTCATTTGCCCCATAAGTATCTATTAATTACTATGAAATCATATACCCCTAATGACTTCCAACTATGTATGTCATTTATTTAGAAATAGTATTTGTCATTTGTGTTATAACATGATTCGTACATAAGATATATCTAACTTATCTATTCATGCTAAGATTAACCTATCCTATCATTATTCCATACTTATTATCAATCTAATCCAACTAGTTAAATTACCTAATCCATTAAATAATTTAGAAGTATTGCTATATTAAGTTCCCCATTACACTCAGCTTTTTATTCTTAGTTTAGTTATTAACTCATATAGCCCATACTTGAAAGACCATGCCTAATATACTAGATATTGGGATCCTAACTTGTAATAGCCCATATTTTAGACCTCACAGCTACTACACCAGTATGACATCTCACTATAAATGTGTAGTGGTCTAATTAAACCTCTTAGTGACTGCACTTGTATAAGAATATGTGCAGTGGTTCTATTAGACTTTTTATTGGCCGCACCTATATGAAAATGACACTAAAGTGCCTTAGTAGTTGCTACTCTCTAGTTGATTGGTCAACCTATCTAGTAGGTTGTCTAAACAATATGGACCTTATCTATCTCTTATTTAATTCCATATGTATTAAGAACAAAATTTACTTTAATCTTGTCAACCTTTTAGAATGGCTTATGGATTCCTTTATTTATTTTTTATTAGTCTCTTTTATTTAGACTTTACATCCTCATACCAACCTCTCTGTTATCTCATTAACATTTGTGCCATTATGTCATATTCATTACCATATCATTATGTTTACCATCCTATGATAAATCATTACAAGTCCTTAAGGTAGATTTATTTCCTTTTATATAACTAGCATTTACAATCTTTGTTAACAACAATACCTTTGTATATATTTGTACATGACATCTCATCCATTTAGTCTCATAAATTTAACAACTTATCTAATTTAAATTAATTATATTATCATTTATTCTTTTGTTTGGCCATTTTATATAACATAATTTGCTCCTAATTTATATATGCATACCTAACATATACCCCTATGACATTTAGCCATGGAAAATTCTACCATACACTACTCCTTTCTACCCGTAATTCTTACTTCAATTACACCTTAAATGTGTAGCGAGATTATTCATTCATTGGCTAGGAATAACTTTAGGCATCTTCACACATTTCTCACACTCACACATATATATATATCCACCTATATATGAATCAACTACCTCAAGTAATGTCAACCACATCTTGTTATTTACTTAAGTGAGATTAATCTCAAATTCATCAAACAAGTACATTCATTCATTTATTTTGTAAAACATAATCATGTTACTTATTTAAAACTTAAGCACCCATTTATGCACTATTCACTACCATTTAGCCATAGCATGATTTACAACTTTACATGTAAGTCTAATCTAAATTTCTACTTAGTCCTATAGCTAAGTGTTTAAAAGGTCTAGTATCATTATTCCTCTCTTTTTAAGCTTAAACATGATTATTGATTTTTCTAAACCTACCATTTGTCTCCACCTATAAATGCATTCTCTAATTTCTTTTTTGTTCAATTCCTATCATAGGCATATGATAAGCATTTAGCAAATTTATTTATTTCCTTAATCTCAACTCATACACACAAACATAACTTAATTGATCCATTTGTGTAATAACATACATGCCCACATAATCGAATTTCTCTCATTTTTTCCTTATAAATAATTCAAGTATTTGATTTCATCCCTTAAATATGTGACTCGAGCATCAATTTTGATACCTAATATCGTTATAATCTAATCTTTATATTTTTATCATCGACCTATATTAAGTCTGCAACCTCACTAAATTAGCCTCATTATGAATTTTAGCCACCATGGAAATTTTCAAAATTATAATCTCTCTTAGTCTACTATTTATCAATTTTAGATTATTTATCTTGTTAACATCCCTGCACTTTTATCTTTCATTTTGCAACTAAGTTTGCAAGTCTAATGAGCTATCTAAGTATTTTGACTCACATTTGATTTATAAGATTCAACCTATCTAATTAAATCCTTCATATTTGCTTATTAATTTCATTAAACTGGAACATATCATTAATCTAATTATTTGGTCAAAATAACCTACACCCATATGCCTCTCAATCCATAATCTTTAGGCTTAACATTCTCCAAATTTTAATTCTAATTTCATGTTCTAGTTCTACTTTAAACCACTTTATTCCCTTTAATTAATATCTTGATGCCATAAATCATAACTTCTATATATGCAATTATAACATAATTCATTCATTCTAGGCTTACAAATGCCTACTTTAATTATTAAATTACGTGCACAGGATATATTTATTGAATACATGTACATCTTTACTTTCTCCTTTCATTTCACCATTTTTGTGATACTTAGTGACTTAAAGATCTTGCTTTATGCTTTAAGTTCCAAATCTTTTATCAAAATCCCCTTTCTACTTCTCTATTAAGTTTCTTTTTCCACTTATGGTTTAGACTCTATTCTTCCCTTCTTCTTCTTTTTCGATTCAGTCACTAATTATTAAGTCCTTGTTCTCTATTTTCTCTATATTTCTACTTAGCCTTTCTTGTTGCAATCATTAAGCCTTAATTTGAAAACTAGTATGCACCCATTATAGAATTAACAGCTTTCCTTTGTAGAGTTGGGTCTATTGCAAAACACTAACTTATGCCTGCAACAGCTAAAATCACCACTTCCCCTATTAACTTCATTGCCTTAAACTTTGAACTATAGCAGTCAGATCTTTTAAATTCCCTTTCCACCTCATTCTTCATTTTTTAGACTTATTTTTTTTATCAATGACTAATGACAGTAGGAGCTGTAACACTATTGTCCTTATTATCCATTAATCTTCCTCTATTCTGCTGTAACTATCTCGTACTCTTTAGCTATTAGTTACTTCCCCTCTTTCTAAATTCATTTTAAATTTATAAGGCTATCTTTAACCCTCTATTTTCTCTATTATTTCTCTTATTTATTGCTCGATTGACTAATTTCCATTCCCACTATCATGTTGCAAAAAAATTTAGTAG
This sequence comes from Hura crepitans, assembly GCA_948208565.1. Lineage (NCBI taxonomy): Eukaryota > Viridiplantae > Streptophyta > Magnoliopsida > Malpighiales > Euphorbiaceae > Hura > Hura crepitans. Next base: position 11,768 of record CANXYI011203687.1, read on the forward strand.
TAGCCTCCCTCAACTCACAATTGTGACTTTCGTCTATTAGTTTAATCAACTCCTTTTTACCCATAGACATCAAGAAGAATTACCTAAAGAAATAATAAAGTCAACGGTAGCTTAGCTATAGTGCTACCTTGATTAGTCTGCACTGGCCCTGTCATAGCTCTGTGGCACAACCACACTATTCAAGCCACTACAACCTAAATTGTCGATCTCTGCTGATGCCTAACCCATTTTTCTCCCTTTGCTTCTTTCTTTTATTTCTTTCTTCCTTTTTAAAAGGCCTCAATTTAGTTCCTCTCCCTTTTATTGTCTATCTTTTTTCCTCTTCTTGTTTTGCTTTTCTTAGTCTTGTTTCCATTTTTTTTCCTTCTCTTTTCAGCCTCTATCTCATCTTCCTTCCTCTTTTTTCTCTTTTCTTTTCCTTTTTTTTGTTGTAGTTGCTAGCTCAATTATAAGAGCTAGCTAATTTTTTAGGTAGAAATTAACCTTTGAGTCAGTTTGAAGGAAAATGGTTTCTTTTTTCTATTTAGTTATTCCTTTATGTATACATGTGTGTGTGTATTTATTTTTTATTTAATCCCCTTTATATAAATTTCTTTTATAAATATACCTGATTAGTCGGTAGATGAATTTTCAATTCAATTAATGTCTAATAATTCTTTCCTTTATGTGTTAAAATAAATTAATTATTTTTTATGTTATTTTATGCTTATTCCCTTTAGTAAGTATTCAATTTAATTTCTTTATTTTATGTTCGAAGTATTTAATTATGACCATTACTAAGATACATAAACCTCATACTATTTAATAATCTAAATTTGAATTTTCATAGTTTGCTTCATTTTCTTAAGCCCATACACTAGTTTATAACTCTTCCTTTTTAGGTTTATGTATTCATACTAACTTCTACAAGTTTTAATGCTCGATTAAAAATTCCCAAATGTTTCCTTTTGTTTAACCTTGTTACGAATCCTCAAATATTAGTAAACCAAAATTCATCATTACTTGTTTAAAGAACTTATCTCTATTATTAAGTTCAGTAAATTTCTTGAGCACCAGGAATATTATTCACACCTAGGATGCATTATTCACCAAACTCAAGGTATTTAGGCGTTACACTTTTAGTTCAACATTAGTTGCATGCCTTAGAGCACACGTGTAATAAGGATATTTTGTGTACATTAAATATTAATAAAAGGCATTCTTTATTATATTAGTGCTTATATTTATTCATTTGTTTGATATGATCTTAAACTATATAATAAAGTTCCTGGTATCCTTTCACAGTGCTAAGGAAATCATAAAGAGTTCATGATGTGAGATTCCTATTAAATGCAAATGTGAAATACCAAAACTCTCCTAAAATGAGACATTGTTAACATGGATAGACTAACACCTATTATACTTTTTAACTTAGTTAAATAGTAGTTCCTATAAGCTGTAAGCATGTGATGCTTAGAATTAACATGTGGATGCTTGTTTGAGAAACAAGTCAATTGAGACCCAACATGAGATGTTCATATAGATACATAATCTATGTCAATGAAACTATCTCATTATATTAGTTGTGCATTTATCTTCTTACTTGAGATCATTAAGGTTAACTTAAGAATTGAGAATTATACTTTGACAGCGGTGCTTTTACATCACCATGATGTATACATAGCTAAGTGATTGGGTATAGCTTGAGATTCTTGAAGCTAGTTGAGTAATCAATAGAGGATTCAACACCTTAGCATATAATAAGGAGTTTATCTACCTGTTCTAATATGACTTTATTTTGGAAATCTTTGGCCAAAATGAAATGCAAGTGTCAATTCATAAAGGCATTTTGGGAATAAAGATAAAAATATTAGAAATAACATTTTTAGGGCTTAATTAGACATACTTGATTGAGCATTAAGTTGACACAAGTCCATACTCAAACCTAAATGAGATGAATATGGTGAAAAGACGTATCGTATGGTAATTGTATATGGAAGGGTTAAGTCAAACCATTTGACTAGTTATTATGCTTGGCTAGAAGCTTCTAATGGCTTGTATAATAGTGAATTTATGAATAAAATTAATAATAATTTAATTAGATTAACTAAAAAAATCTTAGTTCTATTAGATTTTTGATTCACTACCACACTCCTAACATGCTTTAGAAGCCCAAAAGGTGATACACTGATAGGAGCAAATTAATGAGGTAAAACTAGAAAGTATTTAATGATATGTAATTTCATTAAATAAGAAGAAAATAAAATGAGAAGGCTTGTTAGTCATGGAGCTCAAGAGAAAAGCTTAAAACATTAATTAAGTGTTAGTTAAATATTTTAAGTGATTGGATCAGAAATGGGCCTTTTAATTAATTAATTAAAAGCCCATTTTTATTCAGCCTTTTAGGGGTTTAAGGGCTAAAAATCTAACCTAGGGTGAATAAAAAGGGTATAAAAGCCCTTTAAAATTTGTTCACCATAAGAAAGCCTCGACAGAGAGAACAGTTCTTTATTGTTATTACAAATTTCCTCATTTTGAGCCTTCTACTTCTTATTTCTTCTCAAATTTTATTTCTTACTAGCACCTAGAAAAAAATTCTATTGTACACCTCTTGGAGAGTTCTCATTGAATTTTCTATTGGTGTAGATATCATGAAGGTGTTTTTGAGGAGTTCATTATGGTTTGCAATGACCCAATGAAGTGAAAAGCTATAAATTGGAATTGTATAGAGAATTTATGGTAAATTCTTATTATGTGATTTCTTTAATTTTTTTTTAATTTCTTGATATTCCAACCTTTTTTAGAGTTCTATGGATTTTTATTTTCCACTATGCATATGTCCATGGGAACCAACAATGGCATCAGAGCCTAGTTCTATCGAAAAGTTAAAAATTATCATAGTTTGTCGACATCCTGCGGTCAAACTTTAAAATTCTTGTTTTGAATTTTCTACATGTTTTTTGATTT
>CANXYI011203816.1:0-10698 GCA_948208565.1 Hura crepitans
AGAGAGATGAGAAGTTGTATGTTAAGCTCAATAAGTATGAGTTTTAATTTAGTAAAGTATCTTTTCTTAGGCATATAACTTTTACAGAGGGGATTCATGTTGATTCTAGTAAGATTGAGGCACTGATAGAGTGGAATCCACTTAGGAACACTATAGAGATTAGGAGTTTCCTCAAGTTTGTAGGATATTATAGATGGTTTATTAAGGGGTTTTCCTTGATAGCATCTCTTATGATTCATTTATTGAGAAAAGATGTCAAGTTTGTCTAGGATGACAAATGTTAAGTGAGTTTTGACAAGCTCAAGATCATGTTGATTGAGGCACCGATTCTTGTTCAACCAATTTTTGGGATGGACTTCACTATATACAGTGATGTATCTCCTAATAGGTTGGGTTCTATTCTAATGAAGATGACAAGGTTGTTACCTATGCTTTAAGATGGTTGAAGCAACATGAGAAGAACTACCCTACTTATGATTTAGAGCTTGTAGCTATTGTGTTTGCTTTAAAAATCTAGAGACACTATCTCTACAGAGAGAAGTGTTATGTTTACACTAACCATAAGAGTTTGAAGTATCTTTTTACACAGAATGAGCTAAACTTGACATAAAGGAGATGGAGTAAGTTGATCAAGGATTATGACTGCTTAATCGATTATCATCCTGGAAAGGCTAATATAGTGGTGGATGCACTGAGTAGGAAGTTTATGGCACCTATAAATGTTAGATTATAGCTTAAGGGTGCTAATGCCTTATTATCAGAGATGCAACTTAGCCGAGTTTGTTGTAACAAGTCAAGGATTGTTAAAAAGATAATCATAGACTGATGAGTGTAATTAGTTCTATCCAAGAGGGGAATCATATTAAGTATGAGATCAAGGATGATAGTTCTTTATACTACCATGATAGAATCTATGTACCAAACATGGAAGAGCTGAAAAAGAAAATTTTGCAAGAAGTTCATAATGCTCCTTAAACAATGCATCTTGGTAGCACAAAGATGTATCAAGACTTAAAGCTTTCTTATTAGTGGTTAAGCATGAAAATAGATATATTGAAGTGTGTGAACAAGTGCCTTACTTGTCAGCAAGTAAAGGCAAAGCATTAGGTTCCATATAGATTGCTCCATCCTATAACAATTCTAGAATGAAAATGGGATAGAGTCACTATATATTTCATTGTTGGGCTACCTATGACAAAGAGCATATGTGATTCAGTATGGGTTATGGTGGATCATTTCACCAAGATTGCCCATTTTATACCAATAAGGATGGATTACTCCTTAGAGAAGCTAGCAAAGCTTTATTTTGATGAGATTATTAGATTTTCTGAAGTGCCATATTCCATTATATCATATCAAGATACAAGGCACATCGAAGTTTTAGAAGAAACTTCATAATGCCTTGGGTACTCGATTGAGATTCAACATACCATTTTATCCACAAAGTAATGGATAGTTAGAGAGAGTTATTCAAGTCCTTGAGGATATGCTAAAGAGTTATGCTTTGGAATTCAAGGGAAGCTAGGATGATTATTTGTCCTTAGTTGAGTTTGCCTACAAAAATAGTCATCAAGCGAGGTTAGGTATGGCTCCATATGAAGCATTGTATGGAAGAAAGTGCAGAACACTTTTTATGATAGAATGAGATCAATGATACTAAGCTTATAGGACCAGATTTCATTAAGGATGCAAAGAAAAAAGTAAAGATCATCAGAGAGAGGCTTAAAGTAGCTTCTGATAAATAAAAGTCATATGCTGATCTGAAGAGAAAAAAGGTGGAATATAAGGTGGGAGACAAAGTACTTCTTAAGGTTTCACCATAGGAGAAGGTTTTGCAATTTGGAAAGAAAGGTAGAACTGATGGTCTGATGCCCTCTATCTGATCCATACATCGGACCTGAATAGGGAGTATGCATATATACCGATATTCGATTTCGCTACCCACTAAAAGTTAGAATAAATTAAAACTTATATTAAATAATTAATTTCTTAACTTATAGAATTGTTAAAAACTTTAAAAGCCACTTGGCATGCTTTATGAGGTAACTAATAGGATCATCGTGTAAAAAATTTAGCAACATAATGGCTATACTAGGACATTTTCCCAAATAGTAAACCTATTAAAAACACTTCTATAAAGACATAGAACACATCTCAACTCCAAACGGGTCCTCTTAACCCTCCAAACTAATCAGAAAAATACAGAGCCTCAACCATAACATTAGATAGCATTCTCACATGCAATATCACGAGTTATGACACAATCCATGTGAGAAAAATAAAGCTTTTACAAAAATATAGTTTTAGTTACAAAATTAACCCATAGTTTACAAAATAGGCCCAATTTCTCTAGAATCACAAGAGCAACACTAATAATATTTACATCAACATCATTTTACAAAAAAAAAAAGCCAAAAGTACCCAAGTAAGGTAGCCTTCATGTTCTCCTGTGGGGCAGAAGCTTTGACTCTAATCTACTGCTCTATTACCTACATATTACAAACAACCAATGCATTAAGCTTTTGCTTAGTGGTTTAGTCACATTAAATTGATAACTATAGTTTAAGCATGTATTATTGCAATATATATCAAGTTAAACATTTAAAATCCATACATATGCACACAATATGAATATCTCAAAATTATGCATTTTTTATGCAAATACTTGCCTTTAAAAGCACTAAGCTACAACATGCCCATATTCACAACATAATCATTCTCATGATGCTTAAAATAAACCATAATCATAATGTGTTCATATATCATCCAAAACATACATATAATCAAATACATATTGTAGCAAGTATGATAACATACATTTTAAACCATAAGCATACATAAGAACTAATATCACATGTTCAGGTTTTATAACCTTATATACATCAACATATCAATTATATGAGTATTAACTCCATATTATACCACATATGTCCTATTAAAAGGTTTAATCTGTCTTTATGTCAAAATTACCAATGTCACACATAACTCATCATTTAAACCATAATTAATATTATTTTACGCTTAAGTTATGTTGGAATCACAATTATTATTATTATTATTATTATTATTATTATTATTATTATTATTATGTGTTTGACTTATGCCCATACTAAAGAGATAACTATCTAAGGCTAGATAATGGATATCGTTGGTCCGAAGGCCTTGCACCTAAAGGTGATAAACGTTGCACCCAAAGGCATTAGTATCCGTAGATACGAAAACACATTGGCCCGTAGGCCTCGCACTCAAAGGTGATAAACATTGGCTTGCAGGCCTTATGCCTATCAACACTAAAAAATTAACTTATAGGTCTCATACCCAAAGGTAAACATTGCAGCTGCTAAATCCTAGCTAACTAGTCAACCTATCAAAACTAAGTTGTCTAATTATATAGGCATCATTAAATTGTCAATTATCTCATTTTAATCATTCTTAACATATAACCTTGTTTATGTCTCAACTTGCATAAACTAATCATGTTGGCCATTCATGCATCAGTAAGGCCTAAAAGCTTATGCCAAGCAACATGTGTCACATAATTCATAGCATAGCCAAATTAGGCTTATATAAGCTTAAAAACGCAAAAAGGTCATATTGCCTAGGTGTAAAAGCTAAAAAACTCATTCGGCATCATAATCACGTATTATATCATTACTTTGATCATTAACATGCATTATAATGTCTAATGCAACATGGTTATACATAATGCTCACATTTCGTATTATACATCCTTTTACTCATAATATCGATATTTAGTGATATACATGCATTATATGTCTTTATATGTGGCAATAAACCATACAACATTCAAGACAGCATTTGGCCATCACTAAGCACATACACACACTATAGTCATCACATGTGCACATTGGGAATGACATTTAGGCATAAAACATACTATTCAAGTCATTTTCGTACGCAAATCTCAAATATACACATATGGCTCACATGCATGAAATTTGACCTCCACATATCCAAGGCTATTAAATCACACATACTTACACATTTACAATTATAAATCATGTTTAGATGCTTAAAATCACATCCATATACTTCAAAACTAGCGTTTATGATTATATAATATCAAGATCGCATAGTGGTTCTATATGGTCATATTATCACATATGGGAACATGTCATCACTTAAAGACCATTTAGCCAGCATATACTTACAATGCCTCTCATACATGCCATATATTAACATGCATTATTAATACACACACACACACACACATGCATATTAATCACCTACACCATGCTAAAAAGCATAAATTTGCATAATACATATATTTCTTGTTTTCACCATAAATATGCATTTCACACACATAACATATTCTAGGCCATCACATTACATGTATTAACATACATTCATCATCCATAAATGTTTCTCATGCCAACAATTTCATTTATTACTTATTATTACATTAAATGCTAATTAATGCCAAAATGTCCATAATAAATTTTCATCCATTTCATTCAAATTAATGTTGTTACTCTTACTAAGATAGGTCATCTAAGACACCCGATGCTCTCTTAGGCCTTTTCTTTACCTCGAGAAATTTGGTTAGAGTTTTCACCTACGAATTCAAATAGGTACAATTTTTAGAAAAATCATATAAAATCATAGAAAACTCTAAAAATCAAAATGAGCCTATATATACTCTTTTAGGCACCTGAGGAACCTAGGAAAAAGATTAAAACCAAAGGAAATTTATCTGATTGTTAGATGTGCACTATTCACTTTAGGAGGGAAATCATGATTCCTCCCTAGTTACTCAGCTAAAATCAAGTTTCTTAGTGTCCACGGGTTCCTTTCGAGATGCTTTACCCTTTAAAACAACATTATGATGGTAGGTATGGGTGTAGGAAGAACGAAAAAGAGGAGAGGGAGAGAAGAATGGGTGCTGGCTTTAGCAGGGAAAGAGAGAGGGACATAGAGTGGAAATAGAGGGAACTGGGTATTTATAAATTTTTAAAAAATTATTTTCCCCAAATTTTGTAATGTTTTTTTATCCCCTTTGGAAAAATGAAATTCCCTTATTTCTATCCTTAAAATTAGCTAAATTCCTCCTCTAAATTCTCTTAAAACCTCAAGCCTAAAAAATAAAGGAAACCCAAAAAATTAATATATTTTCTTTCCCGAAAATTAAGTAAAAAACTTTGTGATATCAAAAAATTTTTATTCCAAAGCCAATAGACTATTCAGAATATTTAAGTATTAGGTTGTAATATTTTTAGATTATTTGGAACAACTTTTGAATTATTTTATAATTCAACTTTGCCTATGGCACTATTCATAAAACATTACTATAAAATGTTCTTTACCATTTTTAACCATTCAAATGGCTGTGGATTGGCTTCAAACATTGCCCAAAATTCTCTTATAATTAATACTCCCTATTGGTAAAACTTAGTGTGACTTGGGTTTTAGGAAGCACTATTCATCCCGAGAAGTACTATTCATGAGAGTCGGGATTTTTGAGTTATTACATTTCTTCCCCTCTTAAAAGAGATGTCATCCTCAACATACCTAATCCAAAGAGATGTGGATACTATTCTCTCATTTGAGCTTCACTCTTGCATGTAGCTTCTTCCATGCTGTGATATTGCCATAAAACTTTTACCAACATCACTATCTTATTTTGCAACTCCTTGACCTTTCTAGCTAAGAAATAAATAGGTTCTTCTTCATGTGACAAGTCTAGTCATATCTCCACTTCTTCAGCTATCAACACATGTGAAAGGTCCGATTTGTACCTTTTCAGCATCGAGATAAGAAACACATAATGAATTTGTTATAATTCTGGAGGTAAAGCTAGCATGTAGGCCAATAGACCCACACATTTTGGGATCTTGTATGGTCTAATGAACCTCGGGCTCAACTTTCCTTTCTTATCGAACCTGAACACCTTTTTCCATGGAGATACATTGAGAAAAACCTTGTCATCGACTTCATACTTGATATCTCTTCTCTTTAAATCCACATAGGATTTTTGTCTATCTAAAGAAGCTTCATGCCTTTCTTTGATGATCTTCACCTTCTCTTTAGCATCCTTGACCAAATCTTATCCCATAAGCTTGTGCTCACTCAAATTGCTCTAACATAAAGGAGTTTTATAGCATCTCTCATACAATGCCTAATATGAAGCCATACTAAGGCTTCCCTGGTAACTGTTGTTATAAGCAAACTCTACCAAAGAAATATACTTATCCCTACTACCTTTGAGCTCTATGGCATATGCTCGAAGTATATCCTCAAGCACTTGAATAAGCCTCTTTGACTGTCCATCCATCTAAAGATGAAAAGTTGTGCTAAAACTAAGCCTAGTTCCTAAAGCATTGTGAAGCTTCCTCTAAAATCTTGATGTAAAATGGGGATCTCTATCTAAAATGATAAAAGAAGGCACTCTATGAAGCCTAGCTATCTCATTAACATATAGCTCAGCTAACTTCTTTAAGGAAAAATCCTTTCTCATTGGAATAAAGTGAGCTAACTTGGTCAATCTATCAACCACCACCCAAATAGAATCATGCGTGTCCCTAGTCATTAGTAGTCAAATCATAAAATCCATAGTGACTTATTCCCATTTCCATTTTGGAATTACTATGCGATGTAACAAACCAGAAGGAACTTGTTGCTCAGCCTTCACTTGCTGACAAGTGAGACATCTAGTCACATAATCAACAACATTTCTTTTCATGTCTAGCCACCAATATACCATCTTCAAATCCTAGTACATCTTAGTACTGCGAAGATGCATAACATATGGTGCATTGTGCACTTCTTACAAAATCTGCTATTTTACATCTTCACTATCTAGCATATAAAGGGGTTTATGATAATACAATCAACCATTTTTGTTAATCACAAACTCAGTAGACTTCCCCTCTTAGATCATAATCATGATACTCTAAAGCCTATGATTATCCTTCTATGAATCTTTCACTAACTGCATCAAACTTGGCTTGACTTACAGCTCAACTAACAAACCACTATCATCTTACAACTTTAAATTGACATGCATCACCTTTAAAGCTGACATAAACTTCCTACTCAAGGCATCCACAACCATATTAGCTTTGCCAAGATGGTAATCAATAAGGCAATCATAATTATTAATCAATTCCATCCATCTTCTTTGCCTCAAGTTTAACTCATTCTATGTCAATTTATACTTCAAACTCTTATGGTCAGTAAAGACATAGCACTTTTCCCTATAAAGATAATGCCTCCATATCTTTGAAGTAAACATAATGGCTACAAGCTCTAAATCATTTGTCGAGTAGTTTTTCTCAAGAGGTTTTAATTGCTATGAAGCATAAGTAACAACTTTGCCATCCTACATGACTAATCCTAACCCATTTAGTAAGGCATCACTATATATGGTGAACTCTTTTTCTGACACTAGCCGAACCAAAATCAAAGCCTTTGTCAATAAACTCTTAAGCTTATCAAAACTTTCTTGACATCTGCTATCACACTCAAACTTCACATCCTTCCTTAGAAGATGTGTTATAGGACCTGCTATCAAAGAAAACCCCTTGAAAAACCTTCTATAATATCTAGTCAAACCTAAGAAACTCATGATCTTAGTTGTATTCCTAAGTGGTTTCCACTCTATTACTACCTAAATCTTGTTAGGATCAACCCGTATACCTTTTGCTAATGCTATATGCCCTAAAAATGATATTTCCTCTAGCTAAAACTCACATTTACTGAGCTTAGCATAAAGCTTCTCATCTCTCAAGATCTATAAAACTTTTTATAAATGCTTCTCATGCTCTTCTCGGTCCTTAGAATACACAAGTATGTCATCTATGAAAACTACTACAAATTGATCTAGAAATAGCCTGAAGATCCTATTCATGAGATCCATGAATGATGCCAGTGCACTAGTCAACTCGAAAAGGCATCATTAGAAACTCACAGTGACCATATCTAGTCCTAAAAGCCATCTTGTCTATGTCTGCCTCTTTCATTCTCAGTTGATAATACATGAATCTAAGATCAATCATAGAGAAGACACTTACCCTTCTAAGTTGATCAAAAAGATCATTGATCTATGGTAAAGGATACTTGTTCTTAATGGTGACTTTGTCCAACTGCTTGTAGTCCACACAAAGTCTCAAAGAACCATCATTCTTTTTGACAAATAGAATCGGTGCTCCCCATGGTGAAACACTCGATCTAACAAAGCCTTTATCAAGAAGCTCTTGGAATTGTATTTTGAACTCCTTTAGCTCTATAAGAGATATCCTGTACGGGGCTATAAAAATTGGCACTGTGACTGGCATGACCTCATTTCCAAATTCTAACTCCCTTTCTAGTGGCAAACTAGGTAACTCATCTAGAAAAACATCCCTAAACTTAACCACAATAGGAATTTGACTTGCTTCTGATACTTCCTTTTCAGTGTCAACCATATATGCAAGGTATGCTTGATAACCCTTTTGCATCATCCTACTAGCCATAATTACCAATACTATATTAGCCATGCAATTTGATCATTAACCCATTATTGTCACTTCTGACCCATCACTAGCTTACAACATGATCCTCTTCCTCTTGCAATCCACTATGGCATGATACTTGGACAACCAGTCTATGCCTAAGATATGATTGAACTCATCGAGCAATAATTCAATGGGATTTGCTAAGAAAACATGTCCTTATAATGACAAAAGATAGTCTCTGAACACTTGTTCACTATAATGTGTTATCCAATTAGATTGCTAACCATCATATCAAAACCAAGGTCATCTGACTCTAAACCCCAATTTATAACCCATGCTACATAGATATAAGAATGTGTGGACCCCAGGTCTATTAGTGCTAAAGTAAATCAAATATTACAAAATAACTACTATAATAAATGGGGCATCTGCCTTTTCTCTAACCCATATGGTATACTGTCTGGCTAGTGCTTTACTTTCTGACTTGTCCTTCTAACTAGCCTAAGCTTTGCTTTTAATATCTCTCTTGTCCCTTATCTGTGTTGACTCTAGTGACCTTACTAGACAATCTCACTAGAAATGCTCTCTAGAGCCATAACCCTAATAAACTCTTGGTATAGTTTTACAACATACACCTAGGTATGTCTTGTGACAAGTCTTACAAGCTGATGTTAGAACATTACTAGCTGTAGATCTAGGAGCACCTAAAGGCTAAGTTTGAGCTCTAGAACCCTGTACTAATATCTATAATCGATCTGACGTTTTACCCTACTGATGCTCCCTTTCTATTTTTTATCAGTCGAATAACTAGAACTACTTTGTCACTGACCAAAGGACCTCTTCTTTAAGCTATCTCTCTTTTGTCTTGGCTGATGTACCATCTCTATGGTATGACAAGCTACTATCAAGGCTAAAAAATCCCTAATCTACATCGGAGCAACCTATTGTGTAACGTCTAAATTCAACCCCTTCTCAAACTTTTGATAGTGATTTTCTTCTATAGTTACCACTGCCTTAGCATATCTACTCAAGTGAGTAAACTCTTTCTCATACTCAAATACGGTCCTGTGCTTCTGCCTTAAATCTATAAACTCCTAGTACTTCTAATCTAGGTAATGCTTAGTTATGTACTTCTTCTTGAATTCTTTAAAAAAGAACTCCCAAGTAAGATCCTTAACCGTCTTATGCTCTGTAATGGCATCCCACCACTTCAATGCTTCCTCTGATAGCATAGAAATAATGCATGCAGGATACTCCTATTAAGGACACTTCAACTCTTACATGATCCTAAGCATCTAATCTAATGAATACTCAGCTCTACTCGACTCATATAACTCTTCACCCTTAAAATACTCAACTCTATTCTTCTATAACCATTCCATATATGTCTTCTGAAAAGCTTGCTACTCTTGAGGTACTAGAGGTAGAGTTATGTGTACCCTAATAATTGCAGTAGCAGTAGCTGTAGCAACCACAATAGCCATTGTCACTTGCCTGATAGACTCTAACATTGTATCTAGCCAAGCCAACAGACCATGTTGTCTAGGTGCAGCATGACCCGTGTCACTAGAGGTCATATACTCTAATTGTGCCCCTCCCTGTGCAATCATAGTTAAAGCATGGCTGTAGACACCGAGTTTCGAGGGCTCCTAGGTTTGGTTTGCCTAATGATGATGAAAATGACAAATATGCCAAAAATAGATTTTTCACGTCTGAATCGAAGATGTCAAAACTTTTTCTAAATAAAATTAAAAAATGGCCATTTTGACCAAAATGGCAATTTTGGCTTCAAAAAGGGTTGTTTGGGCCTAAATGGCTGTTTTGCTCCCAAAAATGGTCATTTTAGCATTTTGCCCAAAATGGCTGTTTAGCCCCTAGAAACAGCCGTTTTGGCCATTGTTGAGCCTAAAACACCTATTTTCATCCAAAAAATGCTCATTTTGTGCCTTAGGGTTCATGCATAAAAACAAATTAGGTCATTTTGAGCCAAGGTTGGTCAATATAAGGAGAGAGAAAATATTCTGGAGAGAGAAAATATTCTAGAGAGAGAAAACATAAAAAATACAAAAAATGTTATTTTCACACCATATTTTGGATTTTGTTCAAGATTCAAGCATAGTTTTTCAATCTAACTTGAGATCTTTTTGAAGGCAAATATATCGGTGTGTTGAACGACCTATTTTTTGTCCATTTTTCATTTTTCTTTTTTGTATTATCCATTCACTAGTTAGATGTGGTAATTTAT